>PVJO010014715.1:0-47332 GCA_004026905.1 Hystrix cristata | reverse complement strand
TTTCCTTCTTGATATTTTCCAAAGTTTGCTAGTACTATAAGAATAAATTGGGCTGGGGATTTAGCTCAGTGGTTAGAGTGCTTGCCTTGCAAGCGCAAGGCCCTGAGTTTGATTCCAACACCAGAAAAAAAAAAAATTAGTTGCTCACTTCAAGATGATCTTTGCAGTCATTCATAACCTGCTTTTCTTCATTTCTGATGCTCTAGATATGATAGACTCATTTACATTTTATGATGTTCTCCTTTGTCTTAGTTCTTTGAAACCTGACAGTCCCCCTCTCTCCTCTTCTTTCTCTTCCTCCTCCTTTTAATTGTTCTCCTCTTCCTTAGGTGGACAGCATTGCACCACCACATCCAAGGATAAAGCAGCACTGTCTGTGTGCAGGTGGATGCTTACACTTTAATTTGAGAAGAGACAAAAAAAAGAAAATGTATATGTGCTCCAAAAGTGTACATATGTATATTTTTTCCATCTTTGTTCAGAACAAAGGACATTTTTAAGAATTTTATACTTTTTAGCTTTTTTGGTTACATTCAAAGTACATTTATGTACACATTTCATAGGGTTATTAGCCGTTTCAGACAAATTACAGATCAACAAAGATTATCTTCCTCATTTACAGAGAAGATCCTGCAAATATCTCATCATCGTCACAAATTAGATGAAACTTACAAGATCGTCAAATTTTTCCTTTTATTTTGAACCATTATTATTGTATGCCTACAACTAATGGTATTCTTTTCCTCAAGTAAACTTTGTTTTTCATGTTTCTATGGCTGTAAGTTTCATTTTGATTCTATTTCGTCCTTCACTCATCACACGTCAAATAAACTTGGCGGCAATATTAGTAAGTTTTTTTCTTTCTTTTTAGAACTTTGAAAGGGTCCATTAGTCAAGAACTTTCTTTTTCTTTTTTTTTTTTTTTTTTTTTTTTGTGGTGCCGGGGATCGAACTCAGACCCTTGTACTTGCAAGGCAAGCACTCTAATCACTGAGCTAAATCTCCAGCCCCTTTTCTTTCTTTTTAGAAGACTGAGAAAAGGAGTGGAAGATGGAATTTTTCCTCCCGTTACAAAAATGCATATTACAACTTATTCATAATAAGAAAAGTGTATTATTTCTTGGGGGGGGCAGTGTATTATTTCTGCAAAGATAAACAGGATAAATGAAATCAAACATCAAATACTGTTCAATAATCATAAAATTTTAAGAATTGTTGAGAATTTGCACCAGCAATAAAAAGGATCATTGAAACAGTGATATTGTTGTATCAACTTACTTTCTCAGGAAAGTATTTTTTTTTTTTTTTTTTTTTTTGGTGCTGGGGATCGAACTCAGGCCTTTGTGCTTGCAAGGCAAGCACTTTAACCACTGAGCTAAATCCTCAGCCCCTGAGAAAGGTTTTTAAATGTCTATTTCCATTATCAAAATATATTTAGATATTTATCTTGCCATTCTTTTTTCATCATTTACTTTTTGTTAGTGCACGCTTGCATTTCATGTTGATCACACTGCTTGTCAGGAGCTGAACATGTACCTCATACTTTTGATCCCCTTCCCATTTGAAAAAGGATCTATCTCTTTATACTATGTATAAACTAAAACTATTTCAGGTGAAATAAAAATTTAATTGTGAAAAAAATTAAATGATAGAAATACCAGAAGAAAGTATTTTTTAGGTAATTAAACAATCTGAAGATAAGAATGCCTTCCCAAGAAAGGTTATGATGTGTATGAACTACAGGCAGGCCCACCTATAACATTAAGTGACTGGTGTCATGTTCCTGAATACTTAGTGAGTAGTATTTCCTGGAAGGCAGCTCCGCAATCTTTTTCCTAAGGCACTTTAAAAATCTGAAACAAATCCTGAATATTTTCCTGCAAAAATTGTTTATCATTTTACCGGCAAAATTTTACGTAAACTATTTTGAAACAGTATTCATAAATTTGGAGAATTACTTGATTTTTAAATAATACAAAACACATGCACATTATCACATAGTGAGTCAAATGCTTTATTAAATAATTTGCTAAAAATAACACGGAGAACAAATCAAGATGTAATATTCATTTGAATTATAAATATAGGAGTCAAAAATTTAAACATAATTTTGAAAATTCAAAAAAAATTTTTAACTGCTTCCTAGGTGAATTGCTATTTATATACCAGAACGTATTAAAAATATTTGTGCATACTCCTGAACAATCAACTTACAAAGAATTCAAAGGGGAAATTTAAAGAACTTATATAAATAAAACTATAAAGAAAAAAGGAAACAATAAGCTTACAGTACAGAAATGCAAACAATTATGAGACTCTAAAATAATTACATGCCAAAAAATCGGATAGATTAGAAGAAATAGGTAAATTCTTCTAATTACCTATTTTATGAAAAAATCTACCAAGAAATCTACCAAGACTGGATGATGCAGAAATAGAGAATGCGAACAAACCAATAATGAATAAAAAGATTCACAATCTACAACTCATCAGTACTAATCAAATTCTAAGAGCTTTGAAGAAAAGGCAACATTTCCAAACACATTTTTTTTTAATTTTTAAAATTTTTTAACTTTTTATTTTTTTAACTTTTTTTATTTTAATGGTACATTTTAGATGTACATAGTGATAACATTCATTATAGGGGATTTGTACCTGTACATAATATATCTTGTTGCTTCTTTTTTTCCTATTCCCCTCCCCTACCTTCATCCCTTCCTCCTTCCTTATTTACAAGAGCTTCGTTTCCATTTTTTCCTTCCATTCCTTCCAAACTCATTTTATGAGGCTAATCTTACTTTGGTACCAAATCTATATAAGGACATTGCAAGAAAGAAAATCATATGCAACATCTTTTATGAATAGAGATGCAATGAACTGCAACAAAATACTAACAAAAAACCCAAAAGCATATTAAAAGGATTATACATAATGATCAAATAGAATTTATTACTGTGATGCAAGCCTGCTTCAGCATACGCAATTTGACAAATGTGTTAACATTACATTAACAGAAGGAAGAATGAAAGATACGTGATCATCTTCAATGTATTGCAACATAAGAAAGGGTAACTATGACAAGCCTGAAGCTTGACGGTAGGAAGCTAAAAGCTTTTCTTCTAAGATTAGAATAAAACAAGCATACCCCACTAATCCCCCTTCCATTCAACACAATACTGGAAGCTTCATTCAACACAATACTGGAAGCTCCATCCAGACCACTGAGGTGAGACAAAGAAGTGAAAGACATCCAAATCAGAAAGAAAGACATAAAATTGTCTCTGCAGATGATATGGTGTTAAATAGAAAAAAATCCTAACGATTCTGCTAAAACTCTATAAAAGCTAATACACGAATTCAGTAATGTAGCAGGATGTAAAATCAACATATATAAAAATCTGTATTTTTTTCTATAAAATAATAACAACTATTCAGTAAAGAAATTTAGAAAAATCCTATTTGCAATAGCAGTAAAAAGAATAAAATACCTATGAATAAGTTTTAATCATGGAGCTGAAAGATTGGTACACTGAAAACTATTAGATATCAATGGAAAGAATTGAGCAAGACACCAGTGAATAGAAAAATACCTCATATTCATAGATCTGAAGAATTAATATCATTAAAATATTGTCACTATTTTAACTATGATTTGATCTATGGATTTAATTCAATCCTTATCAAACTTTCAATGATATTATTTACAGAAAGAGAAAAAAAAATCTAAAAATCACAAAAGACCCTGAAGAACAAAAACAATGCTGAGAAAGAACAAATGTTGGGGAAGATGGCAGAATGGTGAGCAGCAGAGTAACGGCCTCTCTGATATTTGGAATTCAGATGCTGGAATGTAGCAATTTGAGGAAGAGAAGGAGAAAGGAAGTAGGTCCCCAGGACCCAGCAAGGATCTGAATTAGAGCCCATGGGGAGAGCCAAGAGAAGGATCACAATTCAGAAGAAAGAGGTGGCAAGTGGTGCTTTCTTCCTGAGCACAGACTTGCTGCATGGGAGGGATGGCTCAAACCTGTAGAGGAAAGGTGGCTACTGGTGACCTTGGAGGCCTCCACAGAGAAATGCACCAGTGGAATGGAGCAGTGGATGCAGTAAACTGAAGTGGCTGGTGAGTTATCTGGGTTCAGACAGCTCCAAGACAGGGCGATTGGCTACTAGCCATTTTGGAAAAGGGCCAAATGAAGTCAGAATTCAGAGCAGCTGCAGGCTGGCTCCATCTAGTGGCTCCAAGTGTCAGTGTGAGGTAGAGCCGAATTCAAGCCAGCAGAAGGTCAGGGAGCCAGTTCAAGCCAGCAGGAAGCACCAGGTGTGCTGCGGACTGAAAAGTTCAGGTCACAGCCTCACAGTCAGAAACCAGAACCAGCCTGAGCCTCAGGGGAACTAACGTCCCAGGTTTGCTGGGATTATCCTCCACCACCATAACTCTGCTGTGGACTCGCTGGGATCAATCAAGACATCTGGGCTCCGTGTGCCTTTCTGTCTACCAGTGGTGGCAGAGACACACCCTGAAGTGGACAATCTTTTTTTTTCTGCTTTTCTTCCTCTCTTTGCTTTTAAATTTTTATTACTGTCTTTTTTCTTGATTATTTTTTTATTGTTTTTATACTAGTGTGAACATTGTTTTTAGTTTTGTTGTTGTCATTTTGTTCTGTTCTTGTTTCTGTTTATTTCTTCCTTCTATCCCTCCAGTCCTCCTCACCAGTTCACAAAGCTTGCGTGATCTTCCTTTGTTCTCCACTCTTGCTTCTAATTGCTTTCTATTCTATTTCTCTATTTTTTCCCCTCACCCCTTTTAAATTTTCTTCCCTGGGCTAAAGTAGCTATATCCAGGAAAATGTTTTTCTGGTTTCTTTTAGATTTTATTATGTAACTACAAATCTTGTGTGTATGGTTAAATGTGGCCAATTAATAGTTACCATAGTTTAGAATTTTCTAGGGTGTGTTTGATTGTTTGATGCTATTGTTATTACTGATTGTACCACTTTAGCCAAGGTGACATAATTGTTCTAATAAGTTGTTCTTCCTTGCATGTCAAGACTGAGATTGCCTGAGAGTCATAAATGATACTATAGGCTGGTACCAGAGAACCAGGGGCTTGGCCAATTAGACAGCAATTCCTCATACCCAATAAATTGAAGAAGTAGAATATTGCAATAGACTCAATATCCAAAAGCCAGCTACACCTGGAAGACTTCTCGGAGAAGTAGCCGTTTCCTAAGGGTTCCCCATATTAGCAATAAAGATACCCACCATTAATGGTCTGTAAGCACCTATCTGGGAATTAAACTAACAAAAAAAAATAATAAATGAGAAGACATGGAAGCAAGATGCAATCCCAGACTTCCAGCTTTCCAAAGGCAAACCTAGGAGACAATGAAGTAGGACAATTTGAAGTCACACACCTGGGCACTCTGAAGTGAAAACAGCAGAAATAACACAGCCGGTAAGTGAGGCTCTAGAAAAAAATCAAATCAGAAATAAGTTCTCAGAAAACTTCAGAGATGATGATCATAATGAAGGGCATGATTAGTGAATCTCAAGAAGATACAGATAAAAAATAGAGGAGCTTAGGAAAATGATGGAAACCATGAACACACAACATAGGAAAGAAATGAACTCTGTAAAACAGATTCAGTCAGATATCTAGAGGTTAAAAATTCTATTGAATGTATATACAGCAGAATGAACCAATATGAGTAGAAGGTAGAATTGCAGTTAGTGATCATGAGAAGAAAGATTTCTTAAAAATAGCAAGGGACCACAAAAGAGTCAATCCAACAGCTGCTAGGTGATGCAAAGGAGTATAACATAAGATTGATTAGAACCAATGAAAAAGGAAGAGATAGCGCAAAAGACATTAAAAAAAACCACTATTTACTGAAGTGATGGCAGAGAACTTCCCAAGCATAGAAAATTAATTTGACACACAGATAAGTGTGGCATATAGAACTCCAATTAGCAAGAATGGAAAAAAAAAAACCTACCCCAGGGCATATAATAATCAAGATTCCTGAAATTCAATACAAGAACCAAATATTAAAAGCTATTAGAGAAAAGAAACGAATTACCTATAAAGGAAAGCCCACCAGAATCACTGCAGACTTCTCACACAAACCCTCAAATCCAGGGAAGCTTGGAGTACAGCATTTTAAGCCCTAAAGGAAAACAATCTGCAACCCAGATGAATGTACCTTGCAAAACTATCTGTCAAAATCAATGCAGAAATGAGTTGCTTACATGACACAGAACACCTGAAGAAATTCATGACCATCAAACCAGCACTCCAAAATCTTCTGCAGGACATTCTAGAAAAAGATAAAAAAGACTACAACTCCATGAACTCAAAAAGAATGAATCTGCCAGGCAAGGAAAGCAAACAAACAGTGGAAGAAGAAAGCTAACCAAGAATAGGAAAATAATATGACAAAGATAATTCAATACTTATCAGTTACAACCATCAATATGAATGGTCTCAGTTCACCAGTAAAAAACAAAATAAAACAAAACTGGAGGATTGGATCAAGAAACAAGATACAACAGTATGCTGTATACAAGAAACACATTGAAATAAAAAAGAAGTTCATAGATTGAAAGTCAAAGGATGGAAAACAATGATCAATGTGACTAGAATCTGGAAAAAAGCTGAGATAGCTATTCTATTTGCAGAGAACATGAATTTCAAGTCAAAACTGATCAGAAGAGACAAAGAAGATCACTATATTCTTATTAAGAGAACAATCCAGGAGGAAGAGATAACCATCATAAATATATGTGCACTAAATACCAGCACCCCAAGTATATATAATAAATATTAACAGACATGAAAAATCAAGTAAGTACTAATACAATTGTAATGGGGGACCTCAATATTCCACTGTCACAAGTAAATCAACTGGAAAAAAATAAAAAAGAAATATCATACCTGAACCAAACTTTTGGACAAATGGACTTAGTAGAGATCTACAGAGTGTTCCATACCACAACATCAGAATACACATTCTTCTCAGCTGACCATGTGATGGTCTCCAAAATCGATCACATACTAGCTTGCAGAACATGTTTAAGTAAATGCAAAAGAACTGAAATAATCTCATACATATTATCAGACTACAGTGCAATGAAATTGGGAATTAATGGTAAAAGAAACCACAAAAAACTTCATAAACACATGGAAATTAAATAACACCCTTCAACCAAAGGTTCACAGATGAAATTAAAGAAGAAATTAGACAGTTTCTACAATTAAACAGTAAATCCATTACAATTTATCTTTCAAACTTATGGGATGCAATGGAAACAGTCTTATGAGGGAAACTTATAGTGGTAAATTCCCATACCAGAAAAACAGAATGAACTCAAAAAAATGTTGAACCTCAAAATTCTAGATGAAGAAGAGCAAGTCAGGCCCAATGCTCATACAAGGGAGGAAATTATGAAGATTAGGGCAAAAATTAATACAACTGAGATTAAGAAAACAGTACAAATAATAAATCAAAGAGTTGGTTCTTTGAAAGATTAAATAAAATTGACATATGCTTAGCCAAACTTATCAAAAGAGGGAAAGAAAAGACTCAAATCCATGGAATTAGGAATGAAAAAGTTGAACTCACAACAAATCCTACAGAAATGCAGACAATTATTAACACGTACTTTAAGAACGTGTATTCTAACAAGATGCAAAACACAGAAGACATGGACAGATTCATAGATACATATGAAATACCAAACCTGAATCAAGAAGATATAAATATTACAAACACCCCAATATCAGCCAATAAAATTGAATATGTAATTAAAAATCTACCAACAAAGAAAAGCACAGGTTCTGACAGATTGACTGCTGAATTCTACAAGAAATTTAGATAAGATGTAATACTGCTACTCCTCAAACTCTATAATGAAATTGAAAAGCAATACCCCCAAATCCATTCCTGGAAGCAAGCATTATCCCAATACCAAAACCAGAGAAGTATCTGAGCAAAAAAGAGAGCTACAGGCCAATCTCTCTAATGAACATAGATGCAAAATCCTCAAGTAGACTAGCAAACAGAATGCAACAAATCATGAAGAAGAGTATATACCCTGACCAGGTAGGATTCATCCCAGGGATGCAGGGATGGATCAACATATGCAAAGCCATAAATGTAATGCACCATATTAACAAAGCCAAGGAGAAAAATCACATGATCATTTCAATAGAAGCAGAAAAGGCATTTGACAAAATCCAACATCCATTCATGATAAAAAGCCCTAAAGAAAACTGGAACAACTGATCTTTATCTCAATCTGATAAAAGCCATCTATGACAAACCACTAGCCAACGTCATACTAAATGGTCAAAAACTGAAGACTTTCACTCTAAAATCAGGAACCAGACCAGGATGTCCACTCTCACCACTCTTATTCCATATAGTTCTGGAAACATTAGCCAGAGTAATTAGACAACAGAAAGAAATTAAAAAGGAATAAGGACAGGAAAGGAAGAAGTTAAATTATTATTATTTGTAGATGTCGTGATACTCTACATAGATGACCTCAAAAACTCCATTAAAAGACTTATAGATTTAATAACCAAATTCAGTAGCATAGCCAGATAAAAGGTCAGCTTGTGAAAATCAGTAACATTCCTGCACACAAATAACAAACTTACTGAGTGAGAAATTAGGGAAAGCACACCTTTCAGAATAGCATTCCCCCCAAAAATATATAAAATACTTAGGAATCAATCTAATGAATGAATTAAACAACTTTTAAATACCACAATTTTGAAAAAGGAGATCGAGAGGATACCAGAAAATGGAAACATATTTTTTGTTCCTGGGTAGGAAGAACCAATATAGTGAAAATGTTCATACTCCCAAAATTGTTATACAGATTTAATGCAATACCAATATCACACCTCACAGAATTAGAAAAACAATCCTAAAATTCATTTGGAACCAGAAGAGACTTACAATACCAAAAGCATTTTGGGACAGCAAAGGCAAAGCAGGGGGCATCACAATCCCTGACTTGAAATTATGCTACAAAGCTACCATGATAAAAACAGCAACGTTACTTTTAAAACACAGACCCAGGGATCAATGGAATTGATCAGAAGATGCCAAAACATCTCCAGACATACTCAACCACCTTATCTTTGACAAAGGGCCAAACACCTCCACTGGAAGAAAGACAGCCTCTTTAGTAAATGAAAAAAACTGGATTTCCACATGCCAAAGACTAAAACTAGACCCGTATCTCTCACCATGCATTAAACTAAAATTGAAATAGATCAAAGATCTAAATATTGAAACAGAAATATTAAATCTCCTGGAAGATAGAATAGGTGAAACTCTTGAAGACAAATGTGTAGACAAAGATTTTATGAACAAATCCCTGATTGCACAGGAAGTATCACAAAGAATCAACAACTGGGATCTCATCTTATTAAAATGCTTTTGTACAGCAAAAGGAACCACCAATGGAGTGAAAAGACAACCCACAGGATGGGAAAAAAATTTGCCAGCTGTTCCTCAGACAGAGGACTAATATTTCGAATACATAAAAAAACTCAAAAAAATCAGACACCTCAAATTTAAAGGCCCAATCCAAAAATAGGCATCTGAAATGAATAGCTACATCTCAGATAGACGAGGTAGAAACAGCAAATAAATTTATGAAAACATGTTCAACATCACTGTTTATTTAAGAGATGCAAATTAAAGCAACATTGAAATTCCATTTCACTCCAGAAAGAATGACTATTACCAAGAAATCAACCCATAACAAATGTTGGCCGGGATAAGGGGAAAAAGTAACACTGCTCCACTGTCGATGGAAGTATAGACTGGTGGGAATCAGCTTGGAGATTCCTCAGAAAATTAAAACTGGAGGTTCCATTTGACCCAGCTGTTCCCCTTCTTGCTATCGTCCCTTTGTAATAGCTCAATCTTGGGAACATCCCAAATGCCCATCAACTGATGAACAGATAAAGAAGATGTGGTTCTTTTACACAATGGAGTACCGCTTTGCCAAAAAGAATTATAAGCTCAAGACATTTCTTGGTAAATGGCTCACCTTGAGACCATCTTCTTAAGTGAAATACATCAGACAAATATGTCCAAGTATTGCATGGCTTCTCTGATGTGAGAAACTGAAAGTGTAAGTAAGGATTGAAATGTATAATAGATATTGTGAAATATGAAGAAATTGTTCACATGTGAACAGGAACTGGGGAGGTTGGAGGGGAAAAGGAAGGAAAGGAAAAGGTGAAAAAGAAAATAGAAGCAAAAAAATGGAAACAAACCTTTTGTAAATAAGGAGAGGAAGAAGGGTTGAAAGGAGGGGAATGGATTGGGAAAAATGAATCAAGATATATCACGTACAGGTACAAATTCCATGTGATAAATGTTATAATTATATGTATCTAAAATGCACCAATAAAATTAATAAAATCAGAAACACACACACACACACGAACAACTTTGGGGAGGCATCACACTTCCTGATTTCCAAATAAACTACAAGTCTAAGGTTATCAGAACTGCTTGGTACTGGCATAACAAAAGACACATAAACAAAACAGAATAAGCAGTCTGGAAATAAGCCCATGTATATATGGCCAAATAATATTTTGCAGAGTTGGCAAGAATTAACAATACAGGAGTAATGAAAAGAAATGATAAAATATTGTGATTGCCTCTAGTAGAAGTAGAAAATAGTTATGATAGGTTCTTAATTTCAAGAAGGCCACCTCAGTATTTCAATCTGCCTCAATTTCAAACTGTTTTAAAAATATGTTATGGAAGGTACAATTTTATAATTAGGAAGCCCTAATTAGTTATTTTTTCACTAGTCTCCAATCTCTTAGAGCACATTTTGAGAAGTTTCTTTTCTATGCAAATCTTCATTATCCTATTGTGATTTATGAATTCTCAGAACCCTTATATACATAACACTTTCATTCTGATCTTCTGAATGACTGGGGTGTTTCTAGAGAGATGCCTGTTGGTCTGCGTTTGTCTATTTGGTCATTTCCCCTGCACACACACAGTTCCACTTGCAGGTGTTTAATATTGTGGAGGGAACATTCTGTTTCCTTGACTTCATGTTATCATTTTGAGGAAATTCTGCTACACCTGCTTTCTGCTTCCTCTAGAGTAGGAAGCAGGGAGCTTCCTGCTCTTATTCCTACTTTCTCTAGGGTAGGATGACTTTAAGGAGAAGGAAGAGCTTAAATACATGGTCAGGACCTCATCTGCTTATTTTTGTTTTAGTCTTGCCTGAAATGACAGTACATTCTGCTGGTTCATTGCTTTGAGATCATCTTGAAGTGATTGGCTGAGACCCACAGAGTGGAACCTGTTTTGCTTCACGGAGCCAGCAAAAGGGGTGCTGGAGAAGAATGTCTCTAAGGGGGTCTGCTTTAGCAGCAATATTTGTAAGAACTTTGTCCACAAGTCAAAGTCATGACATCAACTCAGGTATTTCAATAGCAGAGGTAACATTTTTACCCAAATTTTCATGTCTATTTAGAACTCAAAGAAAATAGGTTATTATTTATTCTTATTGACTCATTTCATTTCTGGAAAATAGAAGCTGAATTGGAGCTTCTAATGAACCATCATCTATGAGGAACACTTTGCACTCCATTAGATTATGTAACTGAATTTCACAAAATTTTTCTTGGATTTGAACAATTATTTCCTCAGCATTTTCATGTATGCTCCAAATTTCTTTTTTTTAACCTCAGATTTGTTATTTTTTTACAAATTTTTTGTATAAAATTGATACTTCGCTTCTAGTACATAATATTTACTAGCTGTAAATCTGTCCTCTATTCCTTATTGACTGAACTTCAGCAGCTTCACCTTCTGGAAAATGGAGATAAAAAGTATGGAACACTACTATTGTCTTAACAATTACCGGACATATTATGTGAAGAGAGTCTGACACTTTTTGACTCATTGTTAATATAGAGTATCACTTCATTTTATCTTGAAGCATATGAATTTTTAGAAATACACATAAGCAGTAGCACCCAAAAATGTAATCGTGTAACTATTATGCCACATTTATATATTTCCATAAACCTGCATACAAATACTTTAGGTCAAATATTTTTCCAGAAGAACTGAAGATGGAAGATATATTCAATAACAATCTCAATAGTGGAGGTCCATCATCGTAACTATAGGTTTTCTTTGGTTTTAGGAAGATATATCCCAGAGGAAAAATAAAAGTGTACGTAACTCATTCAACATACCACTTGGTCACCATGTACTCATTAACCATCATTTAATATAATGATTTGACAGAAGTTTAGGAGCTAGGGATGTTTATACCTTATCTTTAAGTTGTTTATTAAGACAGAAATAAAATTATAATGCAAGATAAAATCCAGTCTTAGCCAAGAAACATAGCTAAACCATTCTTTGTTCCTAAGATAACTGGGAAATAGCTGGGAAAATAAAGGAGTGGAGTAAAAGTTATTGAAATTATTGTAGACATTGAAGATATGATGTATACAACCAAAAGTAAAGTATCTGTAAGAATTCATCATTAGGATATGCATTTACTTCTTTTAGTATTTTTAAATAACCCATTTTATTATCTAACTGAATAGGAAATCAGTAACTTATCTCCATAGTCAGAATTGTCCTCTGAAAACAGTCATTTTAGAGAAAAACAATAATAATTACAAGAAAATAAGAACACTGTTTTGTGAGGGGTCAAGAATAAGTAGAAAGCAACATAAACATATTTTTGATGAACAGAAATGAATTTTCTCTGCTTGGTGGCAAAATTAAAACATGCTTTGGGTTTGGATAACATTAATCTTATTTATCAATTACAGGTATTTTAAATTACGAGTCATTTTAAGTATTTACCTATATCCTGTTTTCTAATGTTTAAAAATTTTGTTGCCACATTTGTGAAATAATGTTTTGGTTCAATAAACAATAGGAATTTGATCAGACCCCAAGGAAAGAAGACAATTTCTGAAACAACTGACATTAAAAAAGTCTTTTGATATGTGTGAAGTTTTTTATTTATTAGAAATACCAAGAAGGGGGAGTTACAACTTCATCAGCTATTTGAGGAAGTCATTTGTTTACAGAACACTGCAACTGGATACTAAATGTATTAGTGTTTAAAAGTCTTTTGAAGAAATTTTATTACAGGAGCATAGTCAAGTGATCGGAAACTTCAACTTTGAGGATTTAAGAGGCGCAAAATATCATATGGAACCATAGGATCTGCTGAATTATTGCCAATTTTTTGACTTCAGATGTCAAATAGTATTTTTCTTTTAAGTAGGGATAATAGGAAAGAGTTGTGTTTGACTTGAGCCAAGACATCATTTTAAATACATATTTGTTGTCATCTTGTGTGGAAAGTCTTCCCTAGGTAAGAAATTGAAGAGGACACATCATATGAAACATATTGAAAAGGAGAGCTAAAGCACTGTTGTTATCAGTGTTTCGAATTTTGAGGTCGTTTGAAGTCTTAGGACAGCAGTTCGTTGCTAATGAGTTTGGGATGAGGAGGGTGAGAATTATAACACCAGTATTTCCTTTCTCTAAGAGTTATATCATGTAAAGATTAGAAACAGATTTTTTTCTGTAGAAATCGCAGTCAAATCTGAAGTAAAACAGATGTATCCTGTTGGTAGTTTGAAAATCAGCAATTTCTAAGAAGAGTGTAGTTTTTTAATTCTAGATTTATCAATCCATAAGTTTTTAATAAAAGGTATGCTTTTTTATACAAACATCATTTTTGATATCATGGAAGTCAGTGCCATCTGTTATGCAATAGGCATTCTACTTTCTTTCTTTTTTCTCATCTAAAAAAACTAAAAATACTTGCTCAGACTCCCTTGCAGCTAGGGTTAGTTACAGAATTCAGTTTTGCTCATTGATATCTAAAAAGTCTACTGGGAAATTTTTCTCCTTATTAAAAGTGAATGAAATATTAATCTTTTCATTGCTTTATGTCTGTACACAAAGCCTGGAACTTAGAGAATTAAATTTGCCACCATAAGAGGAGAGGTAGTATGTGGGATGGTGACGATTTAAGGGAGGGTGACAATTGTCATCATTAGATTCTGCATTAATTTGCAACATAAATGTTGGAATTCACCCACTGTTATTCTTACTTTGTGAAGTAATAAACTCTTTTAATTTTAATTTTAGAAGGGAATTCCAACAAAGCAAATTATATCCTAACTTGTACTTCTATCTTCACTGTGAGAAGAATATGGTTTCATAATCCGGACTGTAGGTGTGATGGTATATTCTAGGGTGACCTCAGAGGAATCATGGTCTTATATGACCTCCTCTCCTTAAGTGTGGGCAAAATATATGACTTGATTCTGGCCAGTGAAATATGGAAAAGTGATGAGACAGTCACTTCCGAGGTTAGGTAACATCGTTTAAAATCCTGGTTTAGCAAATTAGCATGAGATTTTCCTCATCCCCTTTAGGATGTAAGCTGTGTACTGTGAGAGGGTCACTAACAAAGGAACTAAAGGTGGACTCAAGGAGTTGAAGGCAATCCCCAATAATAGGACATATTCAATGACGAGAAATTGAACTTTATTTACAACCATGTGAGCTTGAAACAGAAAGAGTACAGCTCACTGCCACCTTTGCAGTAGTCTTTTTAGACCATGAGCATCACATATCAGAGTTATGACTGATGGGTGTTGTATGATAATTAGCATATGTCATCCTAAATCTCTCTTTTTGGTAACTTGTTGTATAGCGGTTGATAACCAGTATGTAGAGTCAACAAAGATGCTTTTCTATTTTAAATACTAACACCTGGAAAGTGGTGTGAGCTATTGGGCTCTGCCATACTATGATGGTGGGCATACTAAATTGTACAAATGAGTTAAAGAGGATGCATTGGTAATATAACTGAAGGACTTAAAATTATCTATTACTTCAATATATGGAATAATTCAGATCAATTGCCTAATTCAGTGCCTAGCACAACTTTTCAAATAACATTTGTTCAAAATAAACTCAGACTTTTTCCCTCTCAAACTTACTATCCCCTCTGCATTCTTTTCAAATTCTCACCATGTGAATAAATGTTACTTTTTTTCACCTAGTGGTTCATCCATAAATGCTATTGTTCTCCAGATCTCTCTATATTAAAATTCAGGGATTGGAAATTCTTAATCTGTCATTTCTACTCTTCAATCACAATGGTCTTTCAATAACTCTGTCTAAATGGTTATTAATCACTCAACACATTATTCTATAGAGAATATCTTTCTTTTTTCTTTTTCTTTTCTTTTCTTTCTTTTTTTTTTTTTTGAGATAGAGTCTTGCTTTATATTCCAGGCTGGCTTTAAACTCACCATGTTGCTCAGCTATCCTCAAACTCTCAGTGATCACCCTACCTCAGCTTCCCAAGTGTTGGGATTACAGGCATGGACCACTGTACCCACCTAAGAAAATCTTTCAACCATTCTTAGTTACACAGGTTAGAAGGACTACTTCATCCATCCTCAGTTTCACATTGATAAATCTTTTTTTTTTTTAACATTTATAAGAAAATAAGATGTAAAATCTCAAATTTCAGAAGATCTTAGATAGCTTTATAATCCTCTTATAAAAGAGGAAACAAAGTACTGAGTGTTTTAAAAATATACTCTATTAAGTTATGTAATACTAAGAATAGATTTAGAAGTCATCTTTAGGAATCTTGTTCTGGTCTGAGATAATTTTACTTTTTATACTAAATAAGCTAAGAAACTGACTTTATTGTAGATATAATTTCAGTTTTATGAGATGTATTATTTTAAAATCAGATTTAGACCATTTTTAGATTCAGAGCAAAATTTAATGGAAGGTTCAGTGATTTCCCATGTTCTCCTTGCATCCAACACATGTGTGACCCCCCCCATTATAAATGTCCACCTTTAAATGGCACATTTGTTAAGACTGAGTGGTCTACACTGATACATCATCGTCACCAAAATCCATGGGTATTGAGGTCCTTCTGGGTGGTGTACATCCTATAGGTGTACACAAATGTATAGTGACACCTATGTTACGCCTGTGCATCCTACCCTCTAGAACAGTCTTGGAAATCACCAAATGTTTTACTATCTCTCTATTTTTTTTTCTTTTCTAGTGTGTGACATAGTTGGAATCATAATATATCTAGTTTTTTCACATTGACTTTTTTCACTTAATAATATGCATTTACATTATTTCCATGTCTTTTTGTGACTTATTTTTTCAGTTGTGAATGATATTACATTGTCTGAATGTATAACAGTTTTTGTTACACACTCAACTACTAGAGGGTATCCTGAATGCTTCCAAAATTTGAGAATTTTGAATAAAGCTGAATAAACATTCAGGTACAGTTGCGTGTGTGTTTGTATGTGTGCATGTGTGTGTATTTGTTTGTACATAACTTTCAAATTCTTTGGGTAAATACTAAGGAGTGCAATTACTGTATCCTACAAAAAACTTTGAAACTGTCTTCTACATAAGTTACATGGTTTTGTATTCTCATACCAGTGAATGAGTGTTCTTATTACTCCATATTCTCAATTTGGTATTATTTGTATTCCAAATTCTGGCCATTCGTATTGTAATTAACATTTCCCGGATGGCATAGTAACTGAGACACTTTTCATTTGCTTATTTGCTCTTGGTGCAACTTCTTGGATGATGTGTCCTCTAAGGTATTTGGTCCACATTTTAATTGGGTTATTTGTATTAAAATTATTGAGTTTTAAAAGTTATTTATGTATTTTGGATAACTGTTCCTTATCTGTTGTCTTTTCCAAATGTTTTCTCCCAGTCAGTGGCTTATTATTCCATTCTCTTTATAGTGTTTTTCAAAGAGCATAAATGTTTAATTTTACTAAAGTTAATAATTTCAGTAAAGCTTATCAATTCTTTATTTTGTGGATTAGGCTTTGGTGTTCTACATAAAAGCCACACCAAACTCAAGGTCACCTAGATTTACATCTCTCGAGGCTTCTTAGAGTTGTATAATTCGGCCTTTTACTTTTAGGTTTGTGATCCACTTCAAGCTTATTTTTGTGAAGGATGTAAGGCTTACACCTTTATTTTATTTATTTCTTTTTCTTGCATGTAGATGTCCAGTTGTTCTAGTCCCATTTGAAAAAAGGTCCATTTTTTCTTCAGTTTGCTTTTGTTCCTTTGTTATTGAACACCTGATATGATTTATATGGGTCAGTTTTGGAGCATTCTGTTTAACCACACTGATATAATTCTCTAGATATTTTTGCCAATAGTACACTGTCATTATTACTGTCGCTTTATAGTGAGACTTGAAATCGAGAAGTGGTATCTCTTGAAACTGTTATAGTATTTCGTAGTTTTTAGTGCATATATTTTAAATTTATCCTTAATTAACTTGTATGTTTTTCTCATTTTTTTACATTTATTGGTACATATTTGCACTACATAATAATTGCATTCACTGTAATTGGTACATGTATATAATACATTTCAATTCCTTTCTTTCTACCCCTCCCTTCACCCTTTTTTATTTTTTCCAGAATCAGATTCATTTATTTATCAATTTAAAAATTGGTTTCTTTTTATTCACAAAATAACTTGCTAGGATTTTTCTCATTTTTAATTTGATTTATTAGATAGATTGGATTTTCTTGTTTTTAGTTTAATTTCTGAGTTGATGCTTATGAAGTGCCTATGGCAGGTAGTTTTATTGTTAGTATCAAGAACAGTTTGGAAATGACTACTTCCTCAGAGATGTCTTCCAGGTGTAGCTGGTTTTTGAGTTTTGAGTCTGTTGTGAGATCCTACCTCTTCAATGTTTTGGAGCTGAGAAGCTGCTATTTGGCTAGCCTTGGTGACAGTTCTGTGATCTTGGTTAAAGTATTGCAATCAGTAATAACAGTAGCATCAAATACAGCCTTGACAATGATAAACTGTGGTAACTATTAATTTGCCTCTTTTAACCATATGAACTAGATTTGTGGTTATATAACAATATCCAAAAGAAACCAGAAATTTATATACGGGAAGTGTGCCCTCAATATGGCAATTGTACCCTCAGGGGAGAAAAATTCAAAAGGGAAAAAACAGAGAAATAGAAGAAGAGGAAGTGATGAGAAGCAAGGTTGGAGGACAGGGGAAGATTATGCAAACTTTGAGAAACTAGTAAAGAAAACAAGAGGGAAAGAGAGAAGGAAGAAATAAAAGCAAGGACAGAACAAAACAATAACAGCAAAAAATTAGAAACAAATCTCGCTTTCACGTAAAAACAAGGGAAAAAAACAAGAAAAAAGAGAGGAGAGAGAGAAAAAGAAAAAAAAAAACTGGGAAAAGAAAAAAAAAGTCTGCTTCCAGGTGTGTCTCTGCTGTCACTGGTAGACATTATAGGCAGACCCAGGTCCTTGTTGTTTAATCCCAGCAGTAGATTTATGGCAGGTTAGTGGGTGTTCCCAGTGGGGCAATAGCAAATTTTTAACCAGTTCCACTGAAGTTCAGCCTGGTCTCTGGCTGTGGGGTTGGAACTGGATTTGTTCAGCTAGAGACACACTGCGTCTCCTACCAGCTTGGACTCAGTTCCCTGTCGGTTTGAACTTGGCTCCTTGCACTCCTGCCAATTTGAACTCTGCTCTGCCTTGCCCCTCCTTGCCCTGGCACCAAAAGCCACTGTCAGCCTTTTGAGTTCTGAGCTCACCTGGACTCTTTCCAAGGGTGAGCAGCCAATTGGCCTCTCCCGGGGCACGTCTGAACCCGAATGACTCATCAGCCACTGCAATCTGCTGTGTCCATCACTCTACTCCACTGGTGTGTCTTTCTGTGGAGCCTCTGGGGTCACCAGTAGTCACTGTGTGTCTGCAGGCTTGAGCTGCCTCTCTCGCGTGCCATGAACCGGGGCTCTAGGAGAAAGCGCCATCTGTCTGTCACCTCCTTCTTCTGCACCGAGGTCTCTCCTTTTGCTCTCCCTGCTGGCCTCAACTCGCACTTCAGATCCCTGCTGGGTCCTGGGATCCTACTTCCCTCCTTCCTCTCTTCCCTAAATTGCTATATTCCAGTGTCTGGACCACAAATCTCCACTGCTTCTCTGCTGCTCACCGCTCCGCCATCTTCCCAGAAGTCTTAGATTGGATTTTCTATGTGGAATCACACTTGCATTCCAGTGGTAAATCTCACTGGATTTTAGGGTTAATACACTGCTGCACTCGGTTTGGCAGTGTGTTCTCAAGGAGATTTTGCATGTGTACTAAAAATTGAATATTGATCTGTAGTTTACTTTTCTTATATTATTTTTTCTGGCTTTGATATTATTATTTTGGCCTTATAGAGTAAGTTAGAAAGGTTGCCTATTAATTTTTTTTGAAAAATTTGAGGAGGATTAGTGTTATTTTTGAAGTTGTTGGATACAACTCACCAGTGAAGTTCAAAACTTTCAGGACGTTTCATTCATTGTTTAAAATTTTTAGTTGCTTATTCAGTTTTTTTCCAATTATAGGTCTATTTCATGCATACATTCATTCATTTCAGTAGTGGGGATGGAATCCAGGGCCTTCACACTGGGCTACATCCTCAATAATTTTATTTTTATTTTGAGATAAATTGAATTATCTTGCTAAGTCACTAAGTTGTCCAGATGAGCTGGAACTTGTGATCCTCTTACCTTAGCCTTTTAAAGTGACGAGATTATAGATGTACATCACTACACTGGGCTTCCTATTGAGATTTTACATTTTTTCACCTGGGAATATCTCTTCATATATTTGGTTCTTTGATTTCTTTCTTTGGAAGTTTGTACTTGTCTCCATATATATGCGTTTGTGTGTGTGTGTGTGTGTGTGTGTGTATGTGTGTGTGTATGTCTTACTCAATTTAGTCCTATGTTTTTTTGGAGACTTCAAATGAAAATAAGATTGCATATTTAATTGCAAATTCTACTAGTTCATTACTGGTACAGAGACATGATAGAATTTTGTGAATTATCCTTACATCCTACAAACTGTGCTATAATCTCTTACTTCTAAAAGGCTTTTGTTGATTATTACAGATTTTCTACATACATAGATGATATGTCATCTGTGAACAAAGAAATATTTTTTTCTCCCTCTCCAGTCAGTATACTTTTTATTACCTTTTCCCCTTATTCCATTAATTGGGACTTACATACAATAGTAATAAGTGGTGGTGAGAAATGACACCCTTGCTTTACATCTGGGTTTAAAGAGAAAACTTCCTGCTTTACGTATGGTGTTAACTGCAGATTTTTTGTATATATTCTTTATCATGTCGAAGAAGTTCTGCATTTTTAGTTTACTGAGTTTTTATCATGAATGAGTGTAGGAGTTTTTCAAATTATTTTTCTCTACCTAGTGACAAAACCACTTATTTTTTCCAGTTTATTATATTGGTAGAGATTATAAGAAGTTCTATTTTGTTTCTTGTTGTTGTTTTTTGTTTGTGCATTTGTTTTTGCAGTTTGCAGATTGAAACTCAGGACTCGCTCATGTTAGGCAAATGCTCTACCAACAAGCTGTAGTCTTAGCTCAGTAATAAACTGTTTTAAGTGCTGTGTCATCTGTGCAAATCTGAGATAAATCCTGCTTAATTGTGGTATATAATTCTTATTACATATCATTGGATCCACTCGACTAAAATTTTGTGGGGATTTCTCCACCTGTGTTCCTAAGATAATGTCTTTCTATGGTTTTATCCTTGGGATTGTGCTGGCCTCATAGACTGTTAGGAAGTCTTTGGACTAAGATTACAGGGACTAGCAGTGGCTTCCTTTACTGTTTGGTAGAATTCCTCAGTGAGCTCGTCTAGCCATTGACTTTCCGTTTTGAAAAGTTACTGATAATTGATTCATTTCTTTCACAGATATATGCTTGTTCATGTTGTCCATTTTTTCTTATGTGAGTTTTGACAGATTGTATTATTCGGGAAATTGGTCCATTGTATTTAGGTTATTTTTCTTGTGAGCAGAGTTGTGAATAGTATTTCTTGACTATTTTTTTTTGAACCAAGAAGATTTATTGGTACATTTTAGATATACATAACAATCTTATTCACCATAGTTAGTTTGTACCTGGAGTACTACCCTGCCATGAAAAGGATAAACTTGAAACTTTTATAGATAAGTGGATGCACCTTGAGAACATATTCTTAAGTGAAATAAATTAGACACACATATGTATTGCATTGTTTCTCTGGTATGAGAAACCATAAGTGTAAATCTTGGCTACTTTTTTAATGTTCATGAGATCTACAATATTTCCCCCTCTGATAAAGGTTATTAATGTTATCTCTTTGACTTTTCTTATTCAGGCTGACTGTAAATTCACCAATTTTTCTTGTTTTTTTTTAATATTAAGTTTAGTTTCATGATTTTCTTTACGATTTCTTCACTTGAATTTTATTGTTTTCTACTCTAGTTTTTCATTTTTTATTCTTAAAAATTTTTCATTTTTTATTCTTTATTTTCTTCTGCTTTCTTTGGATTTAATTCTATTCTTTTTGTAGTTTCTTAAGTTGAAAAATTGATGATTGACTTCAGATCTTTCTTTTCTAATCTGTGGTTTTATGCCACGAATCCCCTGCCAATATTGCTGTCACCACATCCCACAAATATTGGTAATGTGTTTTCATTTTTTTCTCAATATATTTTTAAATTTCTTAAAATTAATATATTAGAAGGAGAACTTGATATTTTCTCCTTGACCTTTTTTTTTTTTTTTTTTTTTTTTTTTTTTTTTTTTTTTTTTTTTTTTTTTTTTTTTTTTTGATGGTGGGGATTGAACTCAGGGCCTTGTGCTTGCTAGGCAAGTGCTCTAACCACTGAGCTAAATCCCCAACCCTGGCCCATTTGTTAATCAATAAGTATTTTCAGATTTTCTGTCTTACTGACATCAATTTTTAGTGTAATTTTACTATGGTTTGAAAGTACATATTATGTAATCTATATATTTCCAAATTTGTGGTGCTTCGCAGTCCAAATTATAGTACATATTGGTAAATACGAGATTGATGAGACAATTGTCGTACTCTTAGGTGAAGTAAGCTATTAATGTCTTCTGCATCCAGGGGGTTGGGGGGGGTGGTTGAGTTCCTCTGTGCCCTCGATGAGGTTCTGCATTTTGGATGTGTCGGTTTCCCACGGTGGAATGTGGAACTTTCCCGCTATAGCGGAGGATTCATCTGATTCTCCTTTCACTCTTATCAATTTTCGCTTCTTGAATTTGGATGAATTGTTATTAGGTACACACACATTGTGCGTTGTTATGTTTTTCCAGAAAATGTACCCCTTGTGCCCTTCTTACTTTCTTCCTCTGAAGTATTCTATGGCTGAAATATGACTGTTTCTGTTTTTTAATATTAGCATTTGGTATATCTTTTTCTTCCAATTTAACTTTAAATCTGTATATGTCTTTATATGCAGAGTGAGTTTTTTATAAACAACATATAGCTGTGTCTTCTCTCTTATCTCGTGCCGATAATGTCCGTATTTCAATCGTTTCTCTTAATATCTAAAAAATAAACGTAGCTTCATTGCCATCTATCATGCTAGTTATTTTCTGTTTGTTGACCTTTTGTTTCTATTTTTGTTTTCTCTTTCACTGCATTTCACAGTTCTAATTGAGTATTTTATTTTATTGTATTTTCTCTCCTCTCTTGATTTATCAGTTTTACTTTCTTTTTACCTTTTTTAGTAGTTAACCTTGAATTTACAAGTACTGATCATCCTAACCTATGATGGTTTGACATTTTTTGACTTAACAATTGGGTCAAAGTCGTACTTGCTCTCCAGAAGTTAAACTTTAAATTCTGAGTTTTCTTCTTTTTCTGTGCTACTGATATGCGGTGTCAAACTCTTTTATGATCCTGGACAGCAGCTGTCAGCCACAAGTCACAGTCAGACACATGTAATGTTAAACGCTTTATATAAAATATGATTTTTGGTGGGTGCTGAGAAAATATGTTTTGTATACAATAATTTTGCCTAGCTTCAAGCTAATGTGTTATTTTTATTTTAATGTAATATATGTAGACATTAATAAAGGAAATTTAAAAAGCACTATTCCTACTTTTTGAAAAATAAAACAAAATTTTATAGCAAAGTAATTAGAAAATAACAAAGTTAATACACTGTGTACCATCATGGCCAAAATGTTACTCAGAGTAAAAACCATAAACAAAGAAAATTTTCTCTTACAAAAAAAAAAAGAGAGAAGGAAACAATAATATCACCAAACTTTTCTTTTTGATGAACTAAGAGAACTAGTAATATAATGAAATAAATTAGCATATATATTGAAATATTTTTGAAGCAGACAAATGGAGAATTTGGGGAAATATTTGTTCTCCTTACCTCCTATTTCTCTATCTTCTATTTTGCTCTTTATTTATATGTGTATATATTTTGAGTTTCTCATATAAGAGAAACCATGCAATGTTTAGGCTTGCGTGTCTGACTTATGTCACTTCACATTACGATCTCACGTTGTGTCCATTTGCCTATGAATACTTACTACAAGTCTATCTTTCTTAATGGCAGGTTAGTACTCTATTGTATATCAATGCTACACTTTTTAAATCTGTCCATCTGTTGATAGACATATACACTACTTCTATGATCTAACTATTACACATTGTGTTGCCATAAACATTGATATACATGTATCCCTCTAATAAGAAACTTTAACACTTTGGAGGGAGATAACTGGGGGTTAGGCAGCTGGGTCAAATGCAATTTCTATTTTCAATTTTTTGAGAAATATCCACACTGATTTCCACAGTGGTTATGCTAGTTCACATTCCCAGCAAAAATTTATAAGAGTTCCTTTCTCCCCACATCCTTTTCAGCATTTGTTATTATTAGATTTTTTTTTTTCATGGTAGCCATTCTTTCTGGGGTAAAATGGTATCTCAGTGTAGTTTTAATCTGCATTTCTCTATGGCCAGCGATGTACTATTCTAATTCCATTTATAAATTACATCCTGCCATTTTGTAGGTAGAATATCTTGTAAGAACAAAATAATCCTAATTTATCCCTGTGACTCTTTGCATAATTGCTGTAATCCATTTTGCTTTTTCATAAGCACATATAAAAGCAACATGCCACGTACACATATATGTGTGTAGACACAAGCACACAAATACAAAATGCTATTGTTTGAACAAATTTTCATAGTTTGGGGTCTATGAATAAGAACAATAGAGGTTTTTATTTTATCTTTACTTATTTCTTGTCCATTGGTCCTCTTTTATTTATGTACAGATCATTTTCTGATCCTTGTTATTTTTCTTTTCGCTAATAAAATGATTTTACAATTTCTTGCAAGGCAGATCTAGTAGCCATAAATCCTCTAAATTTTTGTTTGAGGATGTTTTTTTCTCCCACCACTTAAATGTCTTCTTAAGTCTCCTCTTGTTTGTATGTTTCCTGAGGAGAAACTGGGTGTAATTCTTTTGTTCCTGTTTAGGTAAATCATTCCCCCCTCAATCTTCATTCAGGATTCTTTTTTCTTTATTTTTATACTACTTAGTTGGAAGATGATATTTCTAGAGGTTGGCTATCTTTGGCATTTATTCTTCTCGGTGTTCTCTGAATTTCATGGGTGTGTTATTTCCTGTG
Organism: Hystrix cristata; assembly: GCA_004026905.1. Taxonomy (NCBI): domain Eukaryota; kingdom Metazoa; phylum Chordata; class Mammalia; order Rodentia; family Hystricidae; genus Hystrix; species Hystrix cristata. The sequence goes on along the minus strand of PVJO010014715.1, from coordinate 22,701 downwards.
TGACCTTAATTTGATAGAAATTCTAGGTCATTATTATTTCAAGTATTCCTTTTGTTATTTCCTCTCTTCTCCTTTGAAAATTCCCTTTAGATCGTGCACAACAACTTCTATGGTTGTTCTATTTTGTTTATTTTGCATTTTTTTAGACTTTTTTCTCATTTCTGTTTAATTTTGGCAGTTTTACTGAGATATCCTCAAGTTGGCCATATCTAGACTACCAATAAATACCTTAAAGGTATTTTTCATTTTTGTCACTATTTTTTTATATCTGGCATTTTAGGATATTAGTTTTGTTCCAACTTACATCTTACACATTCATTCTTACGTATCATCTTTATTAACTGGAGACTTCATCATATTAAACTTAGTTGCTTTAAATTCCCAGTTTGATAATACCAAGTTTTCTAGCATATGTAGGTCTGGTTCTGACCTTTGCCTTTTTTCTACCAACTGTTTTTCTACTTTTAGTGTGTTTTGTACTGTTCTCTTAATAACTATACACGGTGGACCATATTTAAAAGAACTACTGCAAATAGGCCTAGTAGTGTGGCAGTAAGAAGTGCAGGAAAGGATGCATTCAACAGAGGTAGGGGGCGGGTCTCAGTGTTTTAACTGTTCTGCGGACTTCATTTGTTCCTTTCAGTTTTCCCCCTTTTGTTGGACAAGATGACTAAAGTGGGCTTCAACTGAGTAGTTCCTGTTCTCCACATGAAAGTAATGGTGGCAAGGCTTGAGTATAACCCTCCGTGGTCAACTACACTCATGTTAAATAGTATCTTCTTATAAATATGAGGTAATCAAGCAATCTGTTTTTGACTGATGAAATATTTTAAGTAGATTTTGTTGCTAAACACATAATTTGTGTATTTTTTTCAATTTAAGAACTGGTTTTTAGAGTCATTCGTATGTAAATGGATGTTCCTTGAGAACATACTTTTAAGTGAAATAAATCAGACAGTCATGAGTACACATCGAATTGTCTCTCTGATATGAGAAACCATAACTGTAAACAAGGACAAAGAGGTGTAATAGATATTATATAAAAGGAAGATAATATAGAAAGGAGAGGAGTACTAGAAAGAAAGAAGGGGAAAAGCAGAAAGGCAACAAAAGAAAGAAAAGGGAAAGGCAAAATATGGAAAATTATGAATAAACCTGCTGTAAATAGGAGGGAGGGAACAGAGGGGAGGGGCGGGGAAGGGGGGGAGAACCAAGATGCATCATGTACAGGCAGAAAATAAATGTGATGAATGTAACCATTATATGTAAAATGTACCAATACATGTTCTTGGTTTAAAATAAAAAAAAAAAAATTGAAAAAAAAAAAAGAATTAATTAGTTCCCCCCCAAAAAAAAGAACTGGTTTTTAATTTATTTTTAAAATTTTTATGATCACATGTTTGCAATAAATAATGATCACATTCTTCATGGGGAGTTGTTACAAGCTATATGGACCCTACAAACCATTTTATTTATTGTTAGACACATGGGTATCCAAGCATCACTGTAATATAAGGTCTTTAAATCTTTCAGAACATACATGGAAGCGGAATAGTTGGGTTGAATGAAATTTCTAGTTTTAGTTTTTTGAAGAATCTCCATAGTGATTTCTACAGTGGCTGTGTTAATTTACATTTTCATCAGCAATGCGAAAGTGTTTCTTTTTCTCCTGCAGCCTTGCCAGCATTTATTATTACTTGATTTCTTGATGATAGTCATTTTTTCTGGAGTAAGATGGAATTTAAGGGTTATTTTAATTTACATTTATCCAATGGCCAGATTGTTGAAGTGTTTTCATGTATTTATTGGCACTTTGTGCTTCTACTGAGAGGTGTCTATTGATTTCACTTGCCCATTTTTATTAGCAATCTTATTTTGAGAGATCTAATTTTTTGAATATATATTTTAGATATTAGTTCTCTCTCCAAAGAGTACCTGAAAATTTTTTCCCCCATTCTGTGTGTCGTTTCTTCACTTTGTTTTTTGTTTCCTTTTTTAGGCAGAACTTTTTCATTTGATATGATCTCATTTGCTGATTCTTGATGTTATTTCTTATGCCGTTGGGGTTCGGTTCAGAAAGTCCTCATCTATGCCTGTGTCTTCCAGAATTCTGCCCGTTTGATCATCCAGCACATTAAGTGGTTCTGTTTGAATATACAGATCGTTGGTCCAGGTTTTCAAGTACCTTAACGTGGCTGGAGCTATCTCTCCATCTTCTGTTCTGCTCCATTAATCCATGTGTCTACTTTTGTGCTGGTACCATGCTGTTTTTCAGTGTAGCTTGTAATGTAACTTGAAATATGGGTTGTGACGCCTCCTGCTTCATTCTTGTTGCCCAGGACAGTTTTTACTTTCCTGGGTATTTTCTGGTTCCATATGAAATTTAGTATTTTTTTCCTAGTTCTATGAGGGACACTGTTTGTATTTTGATTGAAAATTCGTTAAATCTACATATCATTTTTGATAATATGGCTATTTTGACAATATTGGTTCTGTGTATACAGAAACAAGGGATGTCTCCATTTTCTGATATCTTCTTCAATCTCCTTTTTCAGAGTCCTATAGTTTTTGTTATAAAGATCTTTCACTTCCTTTTTTCAGATTAATTCCTAAGTGTTTAATTTTTCTTAAAGCTATTGTGAAAGATCTGTTTTCCCAATTTCTTTCTCAATGGGTTCATTATTGGTGTACAAAAACAGAATGGATTTTTGTGTGCTAATTTTGTATCCTGCTACCTTGCTGAATTTGTCTATTAGTTCTAGGGTTTGTTTGGTGTTATCTTTTGGTGTCTATGTAAAGAATGTTATTGCCTTCAGCTAAGGGTAGATTGACTTCTTTTCTTGTATGTGTCCCTTTTAATTCTTTCTCTTGCCTGATTGTTCTGGCTAAAGTTTTGACTCAGTTGAGAAAGACTGGTGACAAGGGAAGTCTTTACCTTGTTCCTGATTTTAGAGGAAATTTTTTTTCAGATTTTACTCATTTAATATGATATTGGCAGTATATTTTGTGTAAATAGCTTTTACGAGATTGAGATAAGATCCTTTTAAACCTGTTTTCTTCAGTGTTTTTTTTTTAAATCATTAATTGCTGCTGCATTTTGTCAAGAGTATTTTTCTGTGTCTATTAAGATGATCACATAATTTTTTACTATTGCTTCCATCTTACAATGTATTATATTTGTTGATTTTTCTATGTTGAGGCATCCTTGCATCCCTGGGGTGAAGCCCAATTGACCATTCTGTGTGATCTTTCTAATAATTTGTTTCATTCTGTGTGTTCTAATATCTTGCTGACCAGTTTTGTATCTATGTTCATAAAAGAGATTGGCCAGTTGTCTACTTTTTTAGTTGAGTCCTTGCTTGGTTTTGGAATCAAGGTAATAACTTGTAGTAATGAATTTAGCATTATCCCTTCCCTTTCCATTTGATTAAAGAATCTGAAAATGAACATTAGATGATCCTGAAGTCTTGAAGAATTCAGCGGTGAGTCTATCAGACCGTGAGTTCTTCCTAATAGGTAGGATTTTTCACTACTGCATCCATTTAATTGCTTGTTATTGGATTGTTCAGGTTTTTTTTTTTTTAATACATTCTTGGTGTAGTTTTGTCCACTCATATGTATCTAGGAATCTATCCATTTCTTGTGGATTCTTCAATTTACTGTACTACTGGTTTTTTGAAGTTATTTCTAATAATCTTCTGGATTTTAGTAATGCCACTTGTAATTTTGTCTTTTTCATTTCTAATTGCACTGATACGAGCTTTTTATATCTTTTTTGGCAGGATTAACTAAAGATGAACATATTCGTTGACTGATAAAGATCCACTTCCTGATTAATAGACATAGTCAAATGGCAGGTGGGACTGGAGTTCTTGAAGACTTCTTTGATAAGAGTCCATTCCTACTTATAAGAGCTGGGCCATCATGATTTAATCACACACCAGTGTTTCTACCTTATGGTATTATCACTCTGAGGGGCTAAGATTTCAGCATATGAATGGGAATGTGGGCACAAGTATATCAATTTTATATGGAAAAATGTCAAGGTATAGAAAAGTAGAGCTTGTTATTTTCTCTCCTGAAATAAATCCAGTGTACTTCATTTAACAAAGCTACAGTGTAAATCCTGATACCAGTATCATTTAATGACTATGACCTATTAAAGTCTACTTCACCAAACTTGGCTTTTCTCATCTACTGAATAAATGTGGTAATTGTACTTATTTCAAGGTAGTTTTGAGCATTAAGTAAATCACAATATGGTATAAAAGTTCGTACTATGTTTGACAAAAATAAATCCTCAAATGCTTTCATGCTATTTTTCTTGAGTTTTTTTGGGGGAGGTGTTTCTTGTAATGGCAAATGGGTCCCTATAACATATTTTCATCAGTAAACTAACATCGGACTGCCACAACGAAACTGTGATGTAATTCTATCTAGTGGAATATTGGAGTTTTTGCAGCAAAATAGATACATTTGCAGTTTTATTGCAAATGCAGTGAAAACTAGTCTGAAAGAATACTCAGTTATAGAACTAACCATTTAAAGCAATAATTAGGAGCACAATACTCTACAGGTACAGTATAGAAAATTACCCCAGAGTGTATAAAATGATCAGAGATGAGCTGATCTGTCCATGAGAACAAATTTTACTATAATATTGCATTTTGCCTTTATAAATATCATAATTGTAATGAAAAAAGAAAAAGAAAAGGCCCGGGACAAGTTTTCCATTTTATTGAGGTTTACTGTTGTAGTGTTTGATTTTTTTTTCATTTTGTTCAAGGATCCAATTTTACTGTTGATCGCATTAATTTTATTTTTTTATATGATGCATTTGTTCTAATAATTAATCATACCATACAGGGTGTTTATCAACCTTGGCCATCTATATTTCATATCATTCCTTTCGACTAAACTTTTTGGTTCTGCCTCTACGAGCATCATGAAAGTACTTAATATCCACAAGTAGTTTCTGGATAGTAAGAATAATACTCTGACACTAGAATGCATTGATAAAACAACTGCTGTGGCACCAAGAGCCAGAAGTCACAGGCTGCCAAATCTGGCGAATAACATGGGTGAAGACACACTGTGATATTTCTACTGGCCCACATTTCCACTGGCTGATACTCAGCAGCAGCGTTCACTGTATTTTTTGTTTTTTAATCAAGCCCTTTAAAGACACTCTTCGAAAAGTGGCAAGAATGATAGGATAAGTATTTTCAAAGCAAAATAAGTTTTTGAGAGGGTTGGATGGCAATATGTCTTTTACTATAATAAATTTTTCAAACATTACAAAGTAACATAAGAACAATTCTTGGTTGCTTTTCCCAAGACCACATATAGTTGACAGTTTTAATTGCAACTATATTATGTTGAATTATATTCATACATTTAATTCTTGTTAAATATCTAGAATACATAAAATTCAACTTTGTCTAAAGCCATTGTAATCATTATTTTTTCCTCATTCTTCACATTTTTTCTAAAATAATTTAATTGAGAGAGTCATTTTGAAATTTGTTCAATATTTGTTAAAGTTTTTAAACTTATAAAGATAGCTTACATATTTTTCTCTCTTCTGTTCTAAACATTTTTCTATTTTACATCAAAATTTACAAAGGCTTTGCATTTGTTGGATGACAGAAATAATGTTTATTTTTTTTTGCCATTTTCATTTTTATACTGAATATGAATGTAATAGTGTGATAAATAGTACTACAGTTTCATAGTTCAAATGGTTCATAAAAACTAGGGGGCAATATTAATGAGGTAGTGAGTAAGAAAACAAAAGTCTGTTGCATAAAACCAACCCAAGTGGTAACTGCATCCCTAGACAAACTGACTCAAGAATTAATCTATGGTGGTTAAATCAAGGCACATAGGTACCATGTTAATAAAAGTTTGAAAAGCACTGTATATATTTCTATGTTTGAAAAACTCTATACATTATCCTCAATGCTTTCACCTATGTATGTCATTCTTCCTTTACAGATGAAAAAATTGAAGCTGAGAGCTTTAATTAAATTTGACAGAGTGGCACAGTTAATTAATACCTGAGCACACCGTGACTCACGCCTGCCTGATTCCACACCGGGAGCTTTTTATGGTAACATGATTCTTCCTCCAAACGCCAGCCTTGAAACACTAGAGGGTGTGGAAGTTTCTAGTGACTAAATACTCTCTCATCAAGGGAGGAAGCACATTAATTTTTGCTACTGATGATAAGGGGGCTTCTAAAATACTATTAGAAAAAAATATGTAGTGTTTTGTTCATTTGCATTTCTTTCAAAACTCACACACCTTATTCTTTTCAGAAAAATCCCGCTTTAGAAGTACTATAATTTCTGCATATATTTTGCATAACTCTCTAGAATTTCAGTCACAGAGTTACAAAGCACAATGGAAAAACTCATTTTTTCAGAATAAAAATGGAATATTTGTATTATTTAGTTACTACTACATGGTTTCTGGGTGTAAACTACATTTACGCTTTTGTACATACTGTTTGAAATTTTATCATGCCCAATTGAGGATCTTCAGATGATACACTCCTCCCACACTTACATGTATCACAGTAACTTGGATATCCATTTTTGCTTATCTGTTTTCTATAATAAAGATGGAATTTCTCAAGAGCAGGAATTATTGTCCAAGAGTCTAACATAATCCTTGGTATTGTGCTTAAAATATATTAACTGTATGAAAGGCAATTGAGCAAATAATATTAACTAATTTGGGACTAAGTATGAATATCCATTTATTTACCATCATCAGATTTCAAGTAGACATGAACTTGTAGTTTGGAAGTCACAAAGGAAAGCAAGTAACAAAATTTCTAAGTTGGACATTAGAAATTAAAAAACAATACTTACCAATTACCAGAAAAAAGTGTTTATTTTCACCTAAATCACAGGAGTGTCATCAAAGTTGAGATTAGGTTTAATTTAAGATACAGTAAGTCCCCGACTTAATAATGAGTTCTGTTCTTGGAGAACATTCGTGAGGCGGATTCTGTTGTACATGACAAAGTGAGTCTTACGCAACACACCAGTGAAAGTTTGCAAGCTGAATGTTCATAAGCTGGGGACTTACTGTATTAGAGATGTTCATATGCCCTTTAGAGCAACTGAAAAATGTATAAATGTAATAAAATGAGCTACTAGATACATAACACATGAAATAATCTCTTCCAATGATGTTGCTTAAAAATAGTGAAGAGAGTTGAGAGTATAATAAAAACCTGGTGGTGTCTATAAATATCCCCATAGATTTATAGAGACTCTTTCTATAAAAAGTATAACTTAATTCATATTTTGGGTTAGTGTTTCTTGTTCCTTCAATGTCAACTACTGCAGAAAACTATTTATATTCTATATTGATCCATCTCCTTCTCCACCATCCACAAAATGAGAAACATAGAACTACTGAAAGAGTTCCCTATAAATAAGAAATATCTTGAAAAATAATTTCTGATCTCAGAGAACATCTCAGTAATGCGATTTGTGCTGCTGTTCAGTAACCTTAAGAAATAGACTAAGGTTCTGTTTCTCCCGCTCTTTTTGTGCTTTTACATAAACTTGCTTGTATTGATCTTCTTTTCTTAAGAAATCTGTGTTCCTATGACTCAATTGGCTTTCTTTTATTTTTCCAATAATTCTGACTAATGCAACAGGAGACTGCAGCTAATGGATAAAGAATAAAGATTAGAATGAAAGAAGGGGAACAGTAGATAGTGACAGGAAGAGAAGCAAGAGCACTCCTCAAATCCTCATTTCTATGGAAATGAAGTGTTGGACGAAGTTTCCTTTCCTGCTGTCTCGGAAGGATGTTGAATCCAGGGCAGGAACACGGCGAAGGTCCGTTCAGAGACTCCGGGACTGGGGATGGTGACTTTTTTATGTTCAGTCGCACAGCCAGTGCGGGTACATTTGCAGCCGTAATAACTAATAACACTCCCCGTGGAAACATTCGGCTGCGGTAAAACAGGCAGAAATCTATTATAAATGTTGAGTGCTGTGTCAATGTTTACAGAACGAGGTCAAATAACGGAATTCTATTTGGTAAATGTCAGTACCGCATGAGTAGAAAGCATTCACAATATTTGCATTCTTATTAGAATGATATGTGCAAAACCCATAAATATTTCATGGATTTTTTTTTTTAACTTCCATTTTTCCTCTCTTACCAGAAATTACTTTCCTTGCTGTTTCTCTGCCTCTCAAAGTTTACTCTGTTTCTGAGGTGCTTCCCGGCATTTGACGTTTTATGGTGAGCCGGTGAACTAGGGCAGTGTTCAAAGTCTGACTTACTGCAACGCGATCCGCATATTTATGCAGATGTAAACTCCAGAGCTCAAAGTCTGCTGTGGTGTGAGCTCACTCAAAGGCATCAGGACAATTTTTAACTCAGTCACCTTGAACCAACCATTTAAGCCTTGCATCGACTCATTATTTTCTCTAGCCTTTAACACTGTGAACTAGATCAAATTGCAGTGTCATCTTGATTTTAGATATGTGATCTTAATTTTTTTTCAGCAGTAAAACGTCAAAAGCCATTTGATGTGATACATATTTAGAAATGCATTTTAGAAACTACATGTGTGTGGTTTATTTGGAGTATTAATGTTGTTAATATATGATTATTTAAAATCAGAGTCAGAATGAGTATGTGAAATGCCATTCTATTAGTGCTTTTGGAAATAATAGTGTATTAGTATTTTTGGTAATAGATTTCAGCATCATTTTCTGTAAAGAGAAGTAAGGCAGGAATCTACAGATTATGGAGAGGAGCTGACTCTTCTAAAGTCACTATGACAGTTTTGGTATTCATACAAACATCGAATAACATTGGCCTGGGGGTAGAAGGTGAAGTCAGAGTGTCCTGTTCTCTAGATGGTGGTTTATAAAGAAAAAAGTGTCGTTCTGGAAGCAAGACATCTGAAATGTTGAGAAAATTAAATTTAAGGAAACAAACACTGATTCCAGATGTGCTATATAGTAATCTAGTTCCATGGGCGGGATCTCTATGTTGCAGCTGTTACGAAAGGACACTCTTGTACAAATATTCTGGAAGTGCAGTTACCATTCTGTGGGTTTAAAGATACTTCACTGGGGAGTTAATGTGATTTTACACAGTGTTGTTTGTGACTCTTGTTGAAAATTATTGACCCCACTACCTCTACTTCAAGACGTTTCTCTCAGTTACAGAAGCGACCCATCAGAGCACTGATGGAGCGGCCTGGGGATTCTCATGGTACCTGATTATGTGTGGTAATTAGAACGAATCAAAACCGATTTTAAAAACGTGCAGTGAAAAGATAAATGGAGACCTAGAAGGGCGCGGAAAAACCCGTGGGTGGTAATGGTTTCAAGATACATATTCAAACATAAAATATAAACATCGATTCCAGAAGAGCCTGATAGGATTTGAATCAACATGATTAAAAGTCAATACTCTGAGATTGGCAGAAAGATCAGTGATTGTCTGAGTCTCAAGTGCCCCCTAAAGGCCCCGTATTAAACACTTGGCAACCAGCTGCACACTACTGGGGCGTAAGAGGTGGGATGTGGGGGAAGGTGTTCAGGTCAGTGGGTCTTCCACAAGCCAAAGGTAATGGGGCCGATTAATCAATTATCTCTGATATTTGTCACACTGACAAGAGGCTGACAAAGACCAGAAGAGATCTCTCCATGCATACAAAGAAAGGTAGTCACATATTTGATCAGATTTGAGAACATCAGAAAGGGGTTCTAAGGCCAGACACATTTCTAAAGGTGTGAAGGATTATATAAAATCATGCTATTTGATAAATATTTTACTTTTTGCAACTGGAGTAGATGGTATGGGGAGAAATTCCGGTCTCAAGATTAAGGCGCTCATGACTCTAGCCATTAAGGGAGTTTATATCTAGCAGCTCTCAGGTTAGTTAATACCTGACGGCTCCTTCTACACAGTTATCTTTCAACCACAGGTATTCTTGAGAACCTCTTCCAACTCTGGACTTTCAAATCCAAGTTTTAGTTGTGCTCTCATATTACCTAAAAGGGAGATCTACAAACAGCTCAGACATCTAAGTATGTTGATAACTCTTACCACAGGCAACATTTTCATAGTTTTGTTTTTATGTTTTTCAAAGATGGTTCTTTTTTGCACACTATTTTTCAATGTGAAAAACATAGCTTTCATTTTACTGAAATCATTCAAAGAGAGAAAAAACTAAGAGGTTCCATTAAATAAAATTCCACATCCATAGCTAAGTGAACTCAGCACACCTTTCTTACATCCTCACTCCATTATTTCCTCTCCAACTTTGAGTGGTTTATTTTCATTAAAATCCTGTTCTCACATATATTTTAGGCACAGTACTCATCATCAAATCTGACATATTCTGAATGTCTGACTTTAAAACTACAATACTCACAAATGATATATACACTCAGATTATTTGTTCAGCAGAACTCTATGTATTTTTTTAAAAGAGTAAGTGTTTCAATGGTGTGATATAATCACATTTAAAAATATTTTGGGGGATTGGGGATTTAGCTCAGTGGTAGAGCGCTTGCCTATCAAGTATAACACCCTGAGTTCGATCCCCAGCACTCCCAAAACTATTTTTGCGTGACCCAGAGTGGAAGCAAATGTATATGCATAAATATAAGATTTAAAATTTACAATTAGGTGGCACCATACATTTGTAAGGATAATAAAGTTTAATAAATAGTAACTATGAAAAACTATATCATTCCACTTTGAACTGTATAAAATGTAGGCAGCCTCTCTTCATATATTAAATATACTGGGCTGATTTCCTAATACTTTTCTCCCTGTTTTATTGCAAGATTTCACAAGATTCTTCTATTATGTAAATGTAATTATGTACAGTGATTATTAAATAAATATCTGCAACATAATTACTAATACACAATGTATGTTTCTTGCATAAAATGTATAATATCACTGCAATCATACACATATTAAATCACAGAATCTTTCAAGTCATCTGTTTAGAAGTAAGTATTGTTACATACCTATTAGAAAGTTGAACATTTTTCAAAAGTTGCTTTTACTCAGTACTGGCTGGTGAGTAGATGGAAGAATTAGCACTGCCATATACCACTGGTGAGATGGAAAATGTTTGCATAATGTCACAAAGTCATTTCTCATTTTCTGCAAATGTTAAATATACAATTTGCCTTTCTAGAAACCGTTATGTAAAAAACTCTTTGGATGAGTGTATACTTTCATCTCCCTGTGTTAATGCTTGGAAAGAGAACTCATCTAAAGAGTTTTTCCATAAGCATTCATAAGAACACAGCTTGTAGTAGTCTAAACTGCAAATAACTCAAATGGCCAAAAAGAGGTAAATAATTAAACAAACTGTAGTATATCCATATAATGAAATTCTATTCAGCAATTAAAATAAATGAGCAATATTTCATATATGCACCAACAGGAAGGAACTCAAAATAATGCTGAGTGAAACAGGTCAGAGAAACTTTGTCATATTACATACAGTATGGTTTCACTTATATAAATTTAAAAATTCTAAATAATATGTAATGACAGAAAGCAGATCCATCAGAGGTTTTTGAGGATGATGTGACAATAAAAAATGGTGGGAGAGAGACACTACAACAAAAAATTTTAAAGTTCAAACATAGCCTTTAGCTGTGATTGAGTGCATTCATTTTATTGATTGCGATAATAGCTTCATGGATGTAGCCATCTCTCAAAACCTATCATAGCATATACTTTTCATACTCATATCACCTAATTACTATAATCATATCTCCATAAAGCTATTTTAATAAACCCCTTTAGCAGATGGCTTTGATAGATGTTTTTAAGTTGCTAATCTATAAAAAAATTACCCAGTGCCTCTGGAACTCTGAAATTTGTTCTCTAAGTAAAACTAAGAAAAACAAAAACAAAAACAAAACAGAGCTGGATTAGTTATGAGCTCAAAATAAATGTAAGAAAAATGTCTCTTACATTTACATTCTAGACAATTTACTGATTTCACTCTTAAGTACTTAAAATATCTATTATTAAATGTTCTTATATTTCTCTCTTGTATCTTTAATAGTTTCATAAGTAAAAAAAGAACAAGAACAGTATGTTAAATATTTTTGAAATTCCCACAACTTGAAAATCTTGTTGTAATGAACATGTATCTAGTATATATTTTGAAGTGATATGACCTCTTACTAACTGAATGTGTTCAGTTAATTCAGAAGCATATATCAATTCAGTTCCTTAGAGTAATATGTATTAGTGAAATAACCTTGAGATTTTAATTTGCTTGTCTCTCAAACATACTAAATGAAGTCTCCTGTTTAAATGCCTGTGATACTGCTTGACATAGAATTTCATGGCAAAATATAAATGTATTTCCCTTTGTACTCTCCAAGTTTAGAATGAATAGTCCATTAAAATTTTAAGTCAAGTATCTAGTACAGATATCATAGACCTTCTAAAATGGTAACATATTTTTGTTATTGTCACTGCTGTATAATGAGGTCCCGGTTTAGTTAAATACCATTAGACTATAAAATAATAACCTTGGGCAAAATTTTTCAATTCACGAATGGCCATTATACTACTGGTAAATTTGATCAATTTTAGCAAATTGGCTGCATCTTAGTGGGGCTAGATTAGTAAATGATTTTACCAAACTAATCAATCGAAAGTATTTATTGCTTTTGTATTATGCATACAGTTTTAGGGACAAACAATTTTTTCCAAGTACTTTATCTTTTTGAAAAAGGAGTAGAGAAGAAGAACCATAAATATTCATGGTGAAAAGTTTTGAAAATTATTTTTTACAGTATATCCTTGCAATGTCAGAGAATTAAATATTCTCGCCTTAAAATCTTTTAAGACAAAGATTTTTCAGATCAATTCTAATAATAGGCATAGTAGATGAAAAATTTTAGGAGCCAGTATTTTTGAGGTGTCAAAATCTCTTAAATTATATTTTTAAAACTTTGGTAGAAGTCTATACTTTCTAACCTAAATTTTTTTTTCTAAAGTAGTCCCAGAATTAATTTAAGATGGAGATTTAAAAATTACTTGTTGAGTGGGAAATTTTTAAAATCAGTTATCGGTCAGTTTTATTATTTTGTTTTAGAATTCTTGTCCTACATCAGTAAATAATCATAATCTTTTTTTTTTTTATCGATATGTACTTCCAGTACATAATGATCACATTCATCATGGAGAATTTACACCTGTACATAACACATCTTATATCTTTTCTTTCTTTCTTTTTTTAATTTAATTTTTTTTTTTTTTGGTCCCTGTCCCCTCTCTTCCCTTTGACCCTTCTTCACTTGCACTCTGGAAAAATGCATATTTTCATTTTTTTCACGACTCTTTTTTTCCTTTAAATCTCTCTTTCTTTCTTTTCCTCCCACTCCCCTATCTTGTGTCCCTTCCCATTTGAAAAGTTCTTCCATCCTCCTAATACCTAGTCTCTATTTTGTTCCTTATTTATACTTTGAGTTTTTCACACAAGGGAAATAAAGCAATAACGGAATTTGTGTATCCAATTTATTTCACTTAAGATTACATTGAGGAGGTGTACCCATTTTCCTAAGAATGCCTCAAGTTTATCATTCTTTATGGCAGACTACTACTCTACAGTATGTAAATACCAAATTTTCCTTATTCACTAATCTCTTGATAGACATATGTGCTGTTTCCAAGATTGAACTATTAGAAATGGTGCTGCTATGAACATGGGTGTGCATGTATCACTGTGGTGTGATGATGAACTCTTTTGGGAAGATATCTTGCAGGATAATAGCTGTGTCAAATGGAACCTCTGCTTTACTTTTCTGAAGACTCTCCATACTGATTTCCATAGTGGTTGTACCAATTTATACTTCCACTGACAACGGAGAAGGGCTCCTGTTTTCTCTCTGCAGCTTTGTCGGCATGTGCTGTTGTTGTTGTTGTTGTTGTTGTTGTTTTTCTTTCCTTTTTTTTTTCTGATGGTAGTCCTTCCTTCTGTCTTGTGGGCTCCAGTTCTTTTCTATGCTGCGCACTCATGATATGCACGTCTTTCTTCAGCTCTTCTAGTTTTTCATTAGTATTTTCTCTAGACTTGCTGATCATTTGTCTTATTTGGCTCCTTATCTCCGTAATTACCTCTGCTTTGAATTCACCAATCACCTTACTCATCTGTTTTATTACCTGCATTGATAACATTTCATATATTGCAGCTGTCTGGCTTTGATTTGTTTTCCCTTCATGCTCCCTGGATTTACTATGGGGGAGCTGGGAGCTTTTTGAGACATTTTGCTTTCTTGTTTTGTCATTTTCTACTTATTTGTGTTTGTTTGTCTTCTGTACCGAGGCTTGCAGATTGCTTGTGGTGGGGAGCTTCATTGCTCATATCCAGACCTCTCTAGGTAACACCTACTTTTCAGAAATGCCCTTTAGGTGTAGTTAGCTATCGGCCTTTGGTCTGTCAAAGGATCCCATCACCTCTATTTATTAGGAAGGGGAGGTTGTAGCCTATCCGGCACAGTACGAAGTTCTTTGGGAATGGGCCGCTGCAGTATTGTTTGTGACCGCCCCCAGGCAATCTAAATATTGACATACAAAGAAAACCAATGGATAGCAACAACTGTGTCACCTTGGCCAAAGTTACAAACTCAGCAATGATAGCATCAGATACAAACTGAATGTGACAAACCCTGAGAAGGAACACTGTGCTGCCCTTAACTACAGAATGAGATCTATAGACATGGTGCAAGCTCTAAGACAAAACAGATATTGATATGTGATAAATGTCTACTCAATAGAGTAATTTTACATCCATTATCAATAGGACAGTGCACAACCAGAGAAAAATAAAATTAAGTATCTACAGATTTGTAAAGTTAATGGATATGCAAGTAAGGATAGTGGTTGTAGGGTGTGGGAGGATGAGAAAAGATAAAATTTGAAAAATCAAGCAATGATAGATGGGAGGAAGGTGGTAAACATGAAATAAAAGATCCTAGTAAGTAGTAAAAATATCAGTTGTAGTACTAGAGAATAGTAACAGAAGAAAACAACAAGAGAATAAATTATAAGAAATAGAGATTTAACTACTGGAAAAGAAAAGAAGAAAAATACTAAGGAAACAAATTGAGAGACAGTGAGAAAAGAGGAGAGAGAAAAAGAAAAAGAAGAAAAAGAAGAGCTGGGGGTGGGGAAGAGAGAGAATAACAGGAGGACCTAATCAAACAAATAAAACAAAGTAACACTAACAAAGAGGGAACAAGAATATGGTGATAAAACTCCAAACTCTGCCAAAGTAAGGTAAAATAAAAATTTTTAAAATACTAATAGAGGAAGAAAAAAATGGGGGCAAAATAAGGGAGGGGAAAACAAAAAAAGAGAAAAATTTCTATTTATTTCCAGCTGAGTGTTTTTCTTACAGAGCCTGCAGTCTTTACTCCATTAAGTCGCATTCCCCTCTGCCCCTCTTCATGGCCTGTGGATCTGTGTTTGAGCCCTCTGTTTGAAGGATCCCCATCTGTAAATTCCTGTCCATGGCAACTGGCCAAGCTGGGACACGGCCTTGGAAAGTGTTGGGCATTGGGTTCTCGGGCAGACTCGCCTGAGCTTGGGGTGCCTTGTGTGGAGTCTGGCCGGTTTGGGACCCAAGCTGGGTGCACCATGAAGGTGCTGCTGACCACCTCAGAAGACCAGCTGGAAGGGAGGGCTGTCTGGGGACACCCAGGGAAGACCCAGATGTCACTAGGACCGATGTGAGGAGGTTCCGGTGGCCCCAGGGAGGGCGCTGGGTGCTGGATGGTGTCTCATATGGTGCCAGGGTACTGGGCAGACTGGGTGGACCTTTAGCCAGTGCTGAGAGCCTGACAGAACTCCGGTGGGCACAGGACTGGCCTAATGCACCCGGCAGAGACTGCCCGGGACTCTGATGCATCCAGGGTGGGGCGAGCACCCAGCACTGAACAGTATCTCAGCAGTCTTGGGGCGCCAGGCAGAGACTCATGCAGGATGGTACTGGGTGTCCGAAAGGCTGGCAGGATGAAGGGAGAGCATGAGCCAGTGAGAACTGGGTGTGGGCTCAAGCGATCTCGGGGTGGCTGGCACAGACTTACATGGGTCTGGTGCCAGTTGTATGTGCCAGATGGAGGTCCTGGACTGCATGGCACCAACTCGCAGCACCAGTCATGCCTGGGCATTCTATTAGGATGCCAACGGGTCCGGTACTGATGTGGGGTACTAGCCGGTGGCTTCAGGCCCAAGGATCTGCATGCCTTCAGCAGTCACCATTTGCTTGTTCATCCTCCTGCTGCCGACCTAGGGGGGGTGGGGAGGGTGCTGCAGGGTTGCAGATTTCTAAGAGTTTCAAAGACGGATGACAAGACAAAGGGGCCACGCACGCTGAGTCTATCCCAGGAGTCTCGTCTCCACTGAGGTCCTTGGTTCCCTTCGGCTACATGGAAAGCTCTGAGGAGTGGCCAGGGCGGACTCTGTGGACGGCCCCTGGTGGGCCACAACCCTCATTTTAACTACCCTCCGGATATTTTGTTCGTTCTACATGTATCTTCTCTCTAACTGCTTTTCTTTATCAGGGTGTGAGTCGCTCCTCCACTGCCAGTTACTTGTGCTTTTAGTTGATCTACCCTGAGTCTCTCTGATGTGAATCCTCCCCTACTCAGCCATGTCGGATCAAATGATTTTCTCTTAAAAGAATGTTTTTTTTGATTGATATATATGAACAGTACATTTTTTTCTAAGGAAATATTTTTATTTTTGAAACTTATGTTTTTAAAATTCTGAAACAATTTCAAATCTAAATAAAAGTAGAAAAATGTCAAGGACAGGAAAAAGAATTCCAATATTGCCCTTGGCTCTATTCTGTAGTTATTAGAAATATTTCTCACTTGTGAACACGCTGCCTCTCTCTAATATCTACATTATTTGCATCCATATATATCAATGCATCTAAAAATATCTATCCTTATACTGATATATATTGGATTGATCAAATTATAGGGTGGAATTTTAAAATATTTTTTATTTTATTAGTACATGTTTGCAGTACATGAAGTTTATATTCATCTTGGGGAGGGTGTACATGTAGATAAGAACTTGTTTCTTTTGTTAGTTCCCTTCTTCCTATCCAGTTTTCTCCACTTCTAATTTCTCTTCCCCATTTTCATTCTTATAGTTTTTATTATTCTTAGCTCTTGTTTATGACATATAACGTTTACATTCATTAAAGTTATTAAGTTCCTGTACATGGTATATTTAATTCTACTTCTTTCCTCCCCCCCCCCCTTGTTCTCCTGGACCCTTTCCCATTTGCAAAAGAACCATCCCTTTGTTTCCTTCTAGCTATCCTTATTATTCCTTTTGTTGTACTTTGTCTTACTCAAATGAAATATACCATACATCATTTAATCATGTATGTCAGATTTATTTAACTAAACATTGTATTTTCCAGATACATCAATTTTCCTGTGAATGTATCAAATTTATCCTTCTTTATGCATAGATACCAAATTTTCTTTATCCATTGGTCTGATGGGTATACAGGCTGCTTCCAGGATTTAGCTATCATGAATTGTGCTGCTCTAAACATTGGTATGGACGTAGTAAAATGTTTTTGGCTCTTTGGAGCCAATATCTAAAGGGGGATAGCTAGGTCATATGAAATTCTGAATTTTAGTTCTTTGTGAAATCCCCATACTGATTTCTATACTGGTTGTACAATTTTACTTTCCCACAAACAATATAGGAGGGTTCCTTTTCCACCACAGCCGTGTCAGCCATTCCATTACACTAGAGTGTAAAATGGAACTGTAGTGTTGTTTTAATTTGTATGTCTCTAATGGCCAAAGATGTTGAACATTTGCATGTATTTGTTGGCCATTTGTACTTCTTTTGAGAAGTGTCTGTTTATTTCATTTGCCTATTTCTTGATTGGATCTTTTATTTTAGGTGGTCTAATTTTTTTTGACTTCTTCATGTTTTTATTCTAGATATTAGTCTTTTGTCTGAGGATTAGCAAAAGTTTTTCCCGTTCTTAGGTTGTCTCTTTATTCTACTAACTGATTCCTTTGCTATGCAGAAGCTTTTTAACTTGATGTAGTCTCATTTGATGAGTCTTGTTGTTATTTCTTGTGCAATTGGGGGTCCGTTTAAAAACTCTTTTCCTACATCTATAATTTGAAGTGTTTTGCCTCACTTGTCTTCCTGTAGGTTCACTGTGTCTGTTTTAATGTTTAAATCTTTGATGTAGTTTGATTTTAGTTTAGTTCTTGGTGAGAGATGTGTGTCCTGTTTCAATCTTCTGCAAACAGATGTACAGTTTTCCCAGCACTGTTTGTTGCATAAACTGTCGCTCCTCTTTCACATCTTTTGGCCCCTTTGTCAAAGATCAGATAACTAAGTGTATCTGGGATGTTTCTGTGTCCTCCGTTCTGTTCCACTGATCCACATGTCTGTTTTTGTGTCAGTATAATGCTGTTTTTGTCTCTATTACTTTGTTGTATATCTTGAAGTCTGGTATTATGATGCCTTTTGCTTTGCTTTTGTCACCCAAGATTGCTTTTGCTATTCTGGATCTCTTCTGGTTTTCAGGATATTTTCTCCAGATCTATAAAGTATGATCTAAAAGACACATAACCACTGCCAGCACCCTCAACAACACCAAAAATGTCCCTCTTACTTATTCCATCATTCTGGTCACTTTCTGAAGCAGTTCCAGAAGCCCTCTTTTGTAACTGTCTTTAGAAGATGCGAAAAAAAAAATAGCATGAATACTGCTGCCAAGTGCCCTTCTGCGGGAAGGCAGGCTCATAAAAACTTTGTGGTGTATCGTCATTCATTTTATTCACCAGATCTCACACTATGCGACTTCTGGATCTTCTCCAAAGTCAAGATGACCAAGAAAGATAAATGTTTTGTATCAGTTGAGAATAACAAGGTAGCCGCAACAGCATAACTGAAGATATTCACCAAAGAGGGCTTTCAGAACCGGTTCAGAAGTGCTGAGAATGATGGGCATCTTACTCAGTTTCTTTTCAATGAGACACAATGCCATATATCCACAATTTAAAGCAGAGATTTATTTTGTTTCATATTTCATTCTGTGGTCAGCTGGCTCCAAGAAGAAACATGTCAGAGCGGCATAGTGGAGGAAAAACTCTTCAGGTCACAGTGACTAGGAAGCACATACTTAAGGAGGAGGCGGAGGAGGGAGATACATCCTTCCAGGTGGTGTCCCCAGCTGCCTTTCTCCTCAACCAGGCCCCACTTCTAACAGCAAGACAGTTACAGTGCCCCTGTGGTCCACTCCTCTTTCAAAACTGCTGCCCATGGCTTTGGGGGACATCTATACACAAACCATAACAATGGAGTACCTGCATTTGAAGGAAAGCGGGATATTTTGAGGGGGATTAATAATAGTGTATCTTTCACTACAACAAAATTTTAAAATGTAAGTAATTCACTTTATTTTTGATCATACAGTACGTGTATGTGCACACACATGAATATGCATTCACATACATGTATATGTCATAGGCATGTACACATTCACATGTATATCTCCATATTTCCAAATAAATACATATACCTCTATATACAAGTGCATACACATCCATATGTACTTCTACCCATATGCATGTTTATAAATCTTTTCATACACAGTGAAAAATCTGGCTGTCATGATCCGCAATATGTTACTTGTTTCCTGAATTATTTTATTTGCCTTAATCTCCCAAATACTATTTAACGCCCCCCCGCTTCTGTGCTCCTGCTCGCTCACTGGCTTCGGCTGCCAGGCCAGGCACTGCCTCATCCCTTCCCACATACTGCTCCATTTTCTGGGATTCTGGTTTCTGCGTGCTGGAGCAGGAAGCAGGAAGGCAAGGATGGGAATGGAAAGAGTTCAAGGAAACAGAGGATCTAATCAAATTTGTAAAATGCCTTTTGCTTAGAAATGAGTGTAGAGCCATAAATAACCATGCACTGTGTATTGCAGTATGATTGCATAATGTTGCCTGATAATTTTACAGACATTCTTGCTTTGGGATACATTAAATCCATCGATTTATTTATTTCTTCTAAAATAACAGGTATATGTTTCACGGCCATTTGCAAAATCTCAGTTCTTCTAAATTAAAAAAATAGTCCATAGATACATGTTTATAGACAGATTTGGAAGGTGTTCATAATTTCTCAATTTTTTGTTTGCAAAATAAGTGTGTATTTATCAATCTGTAAGAAGAAAGATGAGTATAGATTAATTCACCTGAAAAGAAAATGAAAATCTAAAATACCCAATGGACTTAAATCATAAAATATTAATCACTCCCAATTTAAAAATAAATCAATTTAATTCCATAAATATATGATTACTATGTTCTTTAATATGCCACGTGTTGATAGTAATCACAAAAGCTATGAACTCCATAATTTAAATGTAAGTATTGTATAACACCCAGTAAAAAGTAAAAAACTGAGGAAATGAAAATTGTGGTAATGCATTTTAATCTCCTAAAGCCCAGAATCTCACTATGTACAGAACAGAAATATTTGTATGGGAAATGCGAATCTATTTAAAATTAAATGAGTCAAATGGTCTTTAAAATTTTAAATCTGGTGTGGTTTAAGAGTGCGTTCATCCTCTTCCCTCTCATTACTGCTGTTCATCTTGTCTTGGTCTCCAGCTGGGTCTACAGCATCTGATCCTCCTACCAGAGTGTGAATATCATTTATTCAGTAATTTAAATAGAGCTTGGGTGTTACAAGTAGCAAAGGTACTTCATTTTTATATTTTTATATTCCATTCAGAACTTTGGAATAATAATCTTGGACATGCTAGATAAACTAGAAGAGAAGATTTATGTTATAAATTTAAGGTACATTTCAAATGTCTAAAACGATCTTATTCATTATATAGTATACATAATTTATTTATCTGAAAAAGTAAAAATAATAAAGTGAATAATGCTGAGGTATAAAGGGACTGCCTAATTTCAATAGAAATTTGATAGGGTGAAATAATGGAAGAGAATTTATTCAAGAATAAAAGTACTATATGATGACCTTCATATTCTGTGTAAAAAATGAACGTGGATTAACCACTGTGTGTAGTGTATTGCTCATCTTAATGAACTTTTTTTCTTCTTTTGAGATAGGGTCTTGCTAGGTCTCTGTTGCCCAGTGTGGGATTGAATTTGTAATACTTCTGCTGAGGCCTCCCACAGTGCTAGGATCACAGGCATGCACCATCACATCCGATCTAAAATCCACTCAGACCGGGTACAGAACCTAAGCTTTTAACTATTATCTTTGCCATATATATTCGTGGCATTATATACATATATATATGTCATATGGTGCACACAGAGACACATGCATATATATTATATATTGTATTATGTTATATATATTATATATCTAGTGCAGTGTTGGGGATTAAACCCAAGACTACCCACATATGTGCTAGGCAAATATTTTACCACTGAGCCACATCCCCGTTTCTTAACCTCTTTCTGTTTATCACTTTGGATGTAGAATTTTAGGCCACTGTTTTCATAGAAACCTTGAAAGAACAAGAAGCTTTAGATTTGTGCTTTGACCTACTCAGCTGCTACTTATGTAAAGTCTTACAAAACTTACTTGATATGGAGAGAAACAAGAATAAACCCACAATTCCTTGAGTCATAGAATGTAAAATACAGAATTCAGAACATGGATGCTTGAATGAAGTGCACAGATGTGGGTCAAGAAATTATTTAAATACCCCAGTGAGGAAAATACAATAAAATTATTATTATTATTATTATTATTATTATTATTATTATTATTATTATTATTGTGTGTGTGCTGGGGATTGAATTCAGGACCTTGTGTTTGCTAGGCCAGCACTCTAACCACTGAGCTAAATCCCCAGCCCTAAAAATGTATTTTTACAGAGGAAGGCCCAAATTCTCTGCTATTTGACTCCTTTTGGATTCATGTCAGCCTTATTCAATCTCGTTTCCTAATTCACTTCAGAGTCTCTTTAGCTTTAACGTTGGCGAAAAAAAAAAAAAAAAAAACACTCATCATGAACAGCAAAAAGCTGAAAACTCTACTAATAAAGTTGTGTATGATATAAGGAAAATTTTATGTCCTAATAATATATAAATAAAAGTACACATTGCAGAAAGTTTACCTGTAAAATGTAAATTATATTGGCTCCTGCTTTGAGTAGGTTACACTAGTTTTTAGCAGACCAGTGCTCTTAATTTAAATACTAGGGAGGTTTTCATAAAAATGAAGGCTCTTATTTTAAAGTTACCAAACTATTCCGCAAGAAACAAATATTAAATGATCTAAAATTCCTGAAACAACAACAACAAAAACAACGTGTTAGGAGAACTGATGAGGTCCATCAGTTTTTTTTCCCTAGAGTATCTGCTGTTTTGTGTACTATTGCAACTGATTGTCAAGTTACGTCTGAAATTGAAACTTAGCGCTGTTTAAAAAACACTAAAACAAAATCTTCTCCAGTGTCGTTCAGCTTACGAAATAATAAAGACTATGATAGGAAAACGCTCAGCTTCGGCGGTCCCAATCTCCAGGTGTTCGCCGGGTCTGCGGTTATTTGGAATCACCGGCTGGGATGTGCGCGCAGAGAGAAGGGCCGGAAACTGGACGTGCGCGCGCAAA
>PVJO010014714.1:0-47384 GCA_004026905.1 Hystrix cristata | reverse complement strand
CTACACAAGTCAAGGTTTTTAAGCCCGTCATCATCTTGATCTGCTTTTTCTGGACATGTTCAGATGTGTCATCCAAAACTAGGCCCAGTTTTTGGGTGATCTCGAGTCCATCTTTTAAACCATTGAATATCTGAATGGCTAAGTAAGCTGATTGCTTATGGCTTTATTAGAATTAATATTGCCACAGAAACTGACTGAACAAGAACGCTATCATCCTACCAGCCCAGTTCGTATTATATATGGCCCTTAGATGAACCAGGTCCTTCCAAGGAAGGTGCTGGCCAATTTAGAGGAAATAATTCTTGGTAACCTAACCGTCCTTTCTGAACTGAGGACAGAGGGCCATTTGCTTCATCCTAATGGGGAGCAGAGATAATTGTGATTGGTAAGTGCAAATTTCTGGGCTCTGGCTTAATGAATTAGTCCCCCTGCAGGTGGAGACTGAGAAATCCGAATTTATTAAAAATTCTTTCTGTGGCTTTGGGTATTGCATAGTTTTATACAATTGAATATTGTAAAACTCCTCCTTAGCAAGAGAAAGAAATCCTTTTGTCCTGAAGGAGTTAATGGACCTTCCTAAAGAACCAATGTAATTCCCAGGAATTTCCCACCAGTTCCTGCCAGCGTCTCTGCCACACCTTCTCAGAGGAAAGGAGAATTCATTCTCCTTATCTTGCCACTGAGGGTGGGATGTTTCCTCTTGCTCTGTGGTTGACCCACACGAGTGACTCAGGACTGCAGCCTTCATTTACACAGCCCAAATGCGGTAATCCTCGGAAGGTTTGGAAGTGTGGAAAGGTTCTGCACAAGACAGACACGGTTTACAGAGGTAAGCAACAAACACGATGTAGTTGGATATCTAGAGAAGGGCATTAGCAGTAAAGTGGTTGACACATCAAAATGCACGTGTGAGGTAAGTGTCATGAAAGGAATAAATGGGGTATGGTGAGAAGAGAAATAAAAGATAAATTGGAGTTATTTTATTTCAAGAAAAAAGGGAAAGACGTCTTGGGAATCACAACAAAGAAAATTTATTAAATCTGTTTGAAACTAAAAGAAAGGTAAATTCTTATGGTATGTTCCGAAATAAACCTTTTACATTACAGATGATTATATTTAATATTTTATGCCATTTGGTCTTCACAGTGTTCTTCTAAGGTTGATATAATTGTTCCATCTTAATAGATAAAGGAATGGATTGAGAGCATTCGTTTATTTTTTTTTTAATCCCACAAATACCCGTGAAGCACCTATCAGGCATGGTATCAAGGTCCTATAACCAGTCGGTGGCTGAAGCATGCTTCCAAGCCTGGCCTCTGTCTTCAGGATCCAAGCTTTCTGGGATATCTGTGGTCAACTTGCTCACAAGATGCTCACAAAATATACAAATGTGAAGTGTAATTCACGACGCACTATGTAAACTAAATGTGAGTTATTCCCAGGTACTACATGGGACGTTTCCATTAAAATGTATAGATTAAAAATGTCAATGTCTGTGGTTTGGAAACCCTTAGAAGGCGTCCCATACAAATATATTCTTCAGCTGGGCATAGTGGTACACACCTGTAATCCCAGCACTCAGGAGGCTGTCAGGAGGACTGCTGTGAGTTCGAGGTCAACCTGGGGTATGTAGTGACTTCAAGGACAGCCTGAGCAACATAACAATATCCTTTCTCAAAAAACCTATATATATATTAGACCATATATATATTAGACTTTTAAACACTAATGGAATTTAGAGATGATCTAGGGATAGGAACAGGGTGCATTCGCTCCAAGTTAATACAGAGAGTTTCAAAAGAACTCACTGATTAAAACATTAAAATAGTTCTCTCAAACAATATGTTTTTATTACAGATTTACGATGTGCAAAATTTAAATCACTGAGTCCTGATACTTCAAATCAGAATAATACCCAAGATCTCATTAAAGACTTTAAAATCCAGTTGGACAACTAAAACATGAAATGGTAAAATGGTTAGTGCTAAGACTGGAGCGTGCTTTGGAGATATGTGATAGACCATTCAGCTGCTTACATCAAGGAATATAATAACAAATGCCAAAATGAAGGATGCTTAGACACTAAGAACCAACGGAATTAGAAGAAAAGTAAATTGGACATCTTGGTGATTCCAGAAATTCTGAGAGAAAACAAAAAGCCTGCAGCACAATAGCAAGGGTGTGAATGGGTGTGTTTGTATGGGTGGACGGGCCATGATTGTGTTTTTCCAGGAAAGGCAGATCAAAGGTTGTACAGTCTTCTGCATTCTTTTGTAAATTATTTCCTGACACTAGCATAGGAAACTTGTGATATTTTCCCTTACTTTCAAGTGTACGGTTTTCTATCAAGTTCTTATTTCTGAGAGTTTTATTTTGTAAGTGTCATTTTGCTTTTCCTGAAACTGTAAAACTTCCTATTGATTGAAGGCACAATGATAAATTCCTAGAATGGAATTTCTTACACAAGTGTTTTATTTTTGGTTTTTTCTGGGCATACATTTTCTTATTCTAATGAAAAATCTAAAACAAATATGACACACCACTGATAGCTGTTACACTTGGCTAACCAATACATGAACATTCATTGTCGTATTGCTTTGTTGTATTTCTGGATACTGTATAAATATGAAACGTATACATGGTATTATATTCCATTCAAGTTTTTCAGACTAACACCATTTTTTTTCCCCAGTTAAAGTAGTCCCAAATTCTTGGCAGCAGGAACACTGCTTACAACAACATTCAGCCTCTGATATCAGCAGAGGAGGAAGAGCAGCTAGGACTGGCAGTTCCAAATTGTTTTTAATATGAAGCAGAAAGCAAGGTTGTAACTGCATTTAAGGAGTAAAATTGTTTTGTTGATAAAACGTATCATTCAGAGAACCAAGGAAGAAAGGGTCAGGTTCACCATTTCTAATTCTCCTTCTCCTATCCCTCTCTCTAGACTCCCAAATATGTAGGCATAAATCCTCAGACACATTTAAATTGCCGGTTTAGAAAATCTTTTTGGAACATAAGGTGTGAAGTGACTACCTTGGTGCATAATAGTCCCTCTGTGAGGGACTTTCGGGTCATAGCCCACACATTCTCCTCCATGTAGGTGGGTGGTCCTGGATTTCCATCAGCGTTTTTAATGTAAGGATTGCATTTTTGTAAATTTTATATTTCAAAGGCAATCAAACATTTTTGGTATATTTTGCTTTTCTATAAAAGCTTGAGATTTACAGAAAAACTGAAAAGATACTATGGAAAATTCCCATTTACCTAGCACCTAATTCCCACATCCTTAATACTTTACATAATATGGTACAACTGTTACAACTAATAAAGCGATGTTGATACATTGTTGTTAAGTGAATGTCCACACTTTATTCAGACTTGCCTACTTTTCACTTAATATCTTTATTCTGGGCTAGGATACCATCCAGGACACCACATTTCATTTATTTGTGGTATTTTCTTAGGGTTCTCATGGTTGTGATGGTTTCTCAGATTTTCCTGGTTTTTAATGACCTTGACAGTTTTAAGTAGTACTGGTCAAGCATTTTGTAGAATGTCTCTTGATTGGAATCTATCTGGTGATTTCTCATGATTAGGTTGCAGTTATAGGTTTCAGGATGAGAGTCACACAGGGAACGTGCCATTCTCACCACTCAGGATCTAGGGTAAGTACTAGAATATGTTTAATGATTTTGATAGTGACCTTCATCACCTACTTGCTGTGGTAGTTTTTGTTCAGTTTTCCCACTGTAAAGTTACCATACTCTCCAGAAGGATATCACTATGCACACCCCATACGTAAGGAGCTGAGTATAGTATTTCCACCAATTATTGGAATTTTTCTGCACAAAAGATTTCTCTTTTTCCCTCCATTTGTTAATTTATTTAATCATTTGTTTATAGCAGCCTGTGGGTATTTATTTTCTAATTTGGATTATGATCAAATACTGTGTTATTTTGTTGCTCAAATTGTGTAGTTATTTTAGTTAATCCCTCCTAGGAATATATTTTTAGATAATTTTGTCTGCCATTCAGAACATTGTACATAACAATTTTAAAGTACAAATTTGTTAAGATTACAAAAGTAATGCATGCATATGAGAGACAGTTTCAAGAATATAAAACGTATAAAAGTTTAATATTTTAGCATATTACCTTACAGCTTTTTACAAGTATATTTAGAAACCATGCTGATCATTTAAATTTGCTTAATATAGTCTTTGATTCTCCAAGGAATACAATATGCAAAAGAGCTCAAGGAAAGAGAATTTGATTCTCTGTATGGCTTACTAGTTTCTTCTCAATTAAAAAGGGGAATAGGGTGATCAATGGCTCAATTCAAGTCATATAACCTTTTATTCTGAAAAAAATTTTTTCAAATTCCTTGGCAATTAAAATGGTTATTGTATCTCTTCTATGTAGTTCAGATTAATATGTATGTATATAAAAAGATAAAGCATTCTTAATCTACGGCTACTTAATAGAATATTACCAGTAAGATTATTGTAATTTTTACTCAAAAATGGTAAGCAATTTTTCTTCCAGTTAATGGAATAAAGAATGTGGTGCTAGAAAACACATTTCACAGTACTGAGGGGAAAGTAAAAGCAGAAGAGAAATGGGTGAAAGGGACTATTACACTCTATCTAGCAGGGCCTGGGATTTGGAGTTTTCCATTGACGGTGAAGATGGAGAACACTTGTAATTTATTTGTATCCTCTTGTTCTTATTCTCAAATTCTTGAGGTTAAGAAATGTGTTTGCCATTAAAAGTTCATTTTTAAACTATTTTTTCTCTAAAAAAAGGTACATAGTTGTTATATTTTGGGTTTTGTAAAAATATACTATCCTTTTGTTGTCAAGATTGAAAGATGATTTATTGGGGAATGCAAAGCATAAGGTATTATTTTTTTTTCTTCCAATGTTTTTGAGCATTTAGCATTGATGAGGACAGCCTGGTATTTCATCTCCTTTTAGTGTGTGAAAATTTTCCCCTGGCCAGGTGCTTATTCTTTTAATTTATGAAGTTTGCCATCTTGTGTTAAAATGGAGGGTCTCTTTGTTACTTTTGCCTTCTGAACATGCTAATCCCACATTTCAGCTGTTTCTCCACCCTGAGAAAGTATAATTCAATCATGCTTGATGTTACTTCAATTCCAATTTTCTAGACTCAAAAATTTATATACTTCTCACATTGGAAATCTACTTTTTAACTTCCAATTTTAGTTGTTAGAAGTTAACTTCCAAGTTTAAATAAATTATTTAAAGCTACCTGGATATTAAATTAATATTCAGTATTTTAAGGTAAAACCTTAGAAACCTAGTTTTCTTCAAGATTTTATGACTTTTCTAATCTTGTAAATTTACTGAGTCAGTATTATACAAACAAGAACTGTTACCTATGGGAAAAGCTTTGGTCACTTCAACTTAAACAGGTCAAACTATTTAAAATCTTAGTAAGTTAAATATTTTGAAAGCATTTATAATTAATACGCTCAATTTTCTTGTTAAATACTTCAAAATTTGAGGTCCCATCAAATTTTTCCTAAGTGCTTAATTATCCACCTAATAAATTAACTTATTAGTATCATTAATGTCAAATGAATTTAAACATTTCACTACAGTTTATATATTTTAACAAATTGTTAACATTCAGCTTAAATCTAAACCTTAAAATCAATTACATTGTTTATTAGAAATCACAAAGCATGTCAAAATCCCTTAAACCCTGCTGTTTAAATTCAAATATCAGGAAACTGTCCTATTGATTACAAAACTTATTCTTAAACCCAAACACAAATGGCAGGTCTAGAAGTTAGATTTATGTTTTGTTACTATTTTTCCAGGGATTAAAAAAAAACTATTTACATTAAGAAAACTGGAAGCATTCTGTTAAGATGGGACCAGTATGAAATACTGGGGCTACAGAGTTCTGAGATGAGATTCCCTGGGCCGGATAGAAACACTAGATCACCCTTGACCCATTCTTTTTATGTGATTGTGAAGACAATGGAAGATTCTAAACAAATGTTCATCCTAGGGATTGAAACCCTGAGCCCTGTGTTCAAGAATACCTTGTTTTCCTCAACTTCTTCCAGATGTGTCATAGGATAGTGTCAGAAGGGACTTTATAACCTCTACTTCAGTTGTTTTATTAACTCACTGGATTAAACACATTTATTTATCTCTAAGCATATTAACCACAACTCTGAGGTCATTTAGTAATAAATATTGGTCATTTTCTCTTTTTGATTTTCTCAGTCTATTTTTTCCTTTGCCTTTAAATTGAATATTTTCAATTTCAGTAGGTTGTTTTGATTTTTTTCATTGTAATTGAGGTATTTTAATTTGAATATATATCATTAAAAGTTGAATCTCATACAAACACACACACACACACACACACATCCACACGTACATCTAGTAAGATCTCTTGTAAGGTTAGAATTGTATTGCCCCAGGGAATCCGTGAGTTGTGACCTATTTTGTTTACTTATTTGTTTAAAGGAGACACGGTGTGGAAATAATTCTGTGTGTCTTAGAAACCTAAGTCATGAAAGGTAATAGAGTTTCTTCTTGCTCTTTTTGGGGTATTCTTTGTCCCAAAGATGCAGATCCACATTGTGAGGATGGTGAGCAGCCGAATGGAAAGGATGTACAATGGTGCACTGGTCATAGTTCAGCTGAGGGTGCAGGTGACAGGCAGCCTCAGGCACCAGACTCATGAGAGAGCGTGGGAGACGTATAGTTCCAGCTCTTAACCACTGTACTGCACTGGTAAGATCAATGGGACTGAGAAAAGCTATCTGTGCCCCTCCTCCCAGCCCTGTCTGAATTGCAGATTGGTGAGGAACCTAAAGAGTCATTTTTATTTTAAGTCTCTAATTTTGGTGTGGATTGTAAGTAGCAATAGATACGGGGGGGAAACTATTAAGAGACTGTATGGATTGGCTTAGATTAGCCTACAATACAGCAATGAGCAACCCTAAATTCTCAGAGACTTAGAAGAGCAAATTATTCTTTCCTCATTTATATTCCTTGTCTGTCACCTTGGTCAAAAACTCCAAATAGTCTTTGCTCTGGACCCCAGCAGGAAGACCATCCTCTCTCTGACCTGATGATCTCATACGAAAGTGGAGGAAAAAGAAAATGGAAGAGTCACACGATGATTCTTGTAGCTACTCAGAAGAGGCACACATCATTCCTCTCGCATCTCACTGGATGAAGGAATCACGTAGCCAGTTCAGTTCAGAGGGGCTGGGAGGACCTAATTCTGTTTCAAGGAAGGTAACAAGTTACATGACAAGCCACAACAGGACATATATGCATAATTCTCCCACAGAGGGAGTGAGTATATGAGAATCTTTTGGTGGAGGAGGGAATACTTGGAACAATAATGTGATCTACCAGAGTGAACATCCCAATACAGGAGAAGGAACAATGCAAGAGTAGAAGAGTTGGGCATTTTCTAAATCCATTTTCAGAAAACGCACTGCTCAAATACTAATAGTTCTTTTAAATTCCCCTTCACTATACCAGCTAAAGTATAAGACTGTCATTTCTATGTTTTCATAGCACTTAGCAGGTCCTTACTCAATATTTATCATGCTGTATTCTGATTGCCCTGTACTGGCAGAAGAAGTAGGTAGAAGATGCAGAGTGATCCCAAAATGAGTTTACTCTGAATGCTTTCTCTAAAAGACATGAGGGATTGCTGAGGATTCACGGCTAGACTAGCCAACTAATCCACCTTATAAGTGAGAAAGACTGGTGTGGTAGCAATTTCGAGAATGGGTTCAAGTAAAGCAAGACTGGACCCTGGCAGAACAGGTGTTCTGAGAATCTTGCCCAGAGTCTGAACTATGTTGCTAATGGGACAAAGTGCAGGGAAGTACCTTGGAAAAATTATTAACTTACATTGAGTAGCCAGGACAACAGATCGCAGAAGGTGACAAAAACCCAGGAGGTGAGAATGCTTCTTGTGATTTCTAGCTTAAATGATTTCTCACCAAGATGGAACAAATAATTAGGCTGTGTGTGTGTGTGTATGTGTCGTACTATTACTAACTTTCCAGAAAGCCTGGTCTTTTGCGAAAGGCATATATTCAAGGTATGAATTTTCTATTAGTCGATCAATGTTGGTGCCATGGGCTTTCACAATTTCTTACCCAAAATCTGTATAAAAATAATCTTAGACCAAGACAAGAAGTGATGTAAATATGAAGTAGACCTGAACTCTGCTGAAATGTCTGTCTGAGAATTCTTGGCGGGGAAGGATGTGATTGAAATGATGCTGACTACTGCTGCATGAGAAGTCATGAGAAGACACAGAGCATCGCTTAGCAGGCACTTCTACTGGGCTCTCTCCATTTGGGTGGCAAGGAGGAACTGTCCGCTAAGGAAAGAGGAAGGAGAGAGTTTATCCACTTAAATTCCAGCTTCTATTTCCCAATGGTCACATTTCCCCTCACAGGGAAGTAAGACTCCTTTACTTATACTGTGCCTTCTAGAACATTCAGTGGATTCTTGCGATACTAGAGCCCAAATTGCTGTGCAGTACTCTGTCTAGACCCAGAAATATTAATCAGAACAATAAATTTTAAATGTTCCGGTGGTCATCCAAGGTAGAAGACCCAATAGACTCTGGCAAGTTAGTGGGAAGTCTCAGAGAGCAGAGAAAGAGGAGTGAGCGGAGATTAGGACACAGGAGTGGCAAAAGAAGGGACGGTTAGCAAGAAAGGTGGAGTTAAAGAAATCTGAACGGGTGCATATGACCCGAAGGGGAGCCTTATACATAAGCCATTCTTCTTTGTCACTGCCATGGGTAGGTCACTAGTTACTTGATTTACAAGCTCCCTATATACATTTTACATCTGAGGAAATTAAGACTAAGGTGTTGTGTGAGTTGGCCAAGACTATCTGTGTGACCAGTTATACACAACAAAGTGATGGTAGGTCACTTAAAAGATGAGGTATAAAAGATGGTGGACTTTGTCATGGGGACTCTCTATCACTCTTGGTTTCTCTTCCTTTGATTGCTCACTGCGGGGAAAGCCGGGTGACATGTTGCACACATATTCAGAAAGCCCATGGAGATGTATATGTGGAAAAAGTCTGTAGTTTTTGACCAGAGAGGACCCGAAGCCTGTCGACAATCATGAGACCGAGTGTAGAGGTGTACCTCGCACACACTTGTGCCTTGAGTGTGCATCCCTGGCCAGTAGATCCAGGGTTAGAACCATCTACTTGAGCCATTCCTAGATTCCTGACTCTCATAAACTAGATTTTTTAAATGTTCAGTATTTTAAGTTGTTGTTTGTGTTTAGGCAAAATTTTGCTAGCAATAGACATTCATGCTAAGTATAGACAATGCAGAAACATGATGGAGACGTGATTCCTTGCTGGAGTGGAGGCACCTGCTTGTAACTGTAGCACTCGAGAAGCTGAGGCAGGAGAATCACTGCATGGTACAGGCAAGCCTGGGCTACACAAGGAGTTCAAAAGAAGCCTGAACTACATAGTGGAATTTTGTCTCAAAAAACAAAGAGCAAACAAACACATGAAAAAAGGTATCATTTCCATTGTGGAGGAGCTTGCACCCTAAGTGGCTCGTAATCAGTATTTGTTGAATGACTGATGGACTGAATGAATGAAATGAACAACCTCAAAGAACTTAGTTTTTGAAACATATTTCTAGTTAGTTAATTATATTATTTAGCTTTACATACCCTTGTTCTTTCCATCATCTTCTCCAAAACTTTCATTACAGAAGAGGGTCACATAAATCTAAATTTTAAACTTAGTGGATGGTTCATAAGATACTTAACACCCATCTGCCAATCTTCCTTTCTAGCTCCACAATCTGTTATCACAAGCCCCTGAGTTACTGATAACTGGGAAACATTTTTAGGGATAAACTAATAGTGCCTTATTTTACTTCATATGAGCACACAAATGTAAGGAAATACTTCACTTACTATTTTGTACAGTTCTATGTTTCTATGTACTTGTGTTTTCCCCCATGGAAATTTCAGGATAAAACACACACACGCACACACACGCACACACGCACACACACATGCACACACAAACAGGCATCTCATACATGGGATGGGTTTTCCTTTTCCCTCAATTTACAATTTCTGACAACTCTCCAGCATTGATAACTTCTCCTCAAACATAAATCACTTTGAGCAGCACAAGGATGATGTGGGAAAGGAATTCGGGGAACAGTGAGAGGACAGGACAGAAGTGCCTTTGTAATGGCTTCTATTTTAACAGAACTGAAATCAAAATCATAGCTGCTAGAGGTTATGCAAATCAGTAGGATCATATAGTGTATTTTCCTGAGTCATTAATGTTGCTTGGAGTTACAATGAGGAACTTAAATACTTAAATTTTGTTTTTACAATAAAATGCACATACAAATAATTATGAAGCAAAGGAAAAATTAATATAAACATTTCAAGCATAATCTACATGTGCTTAGGAGCATTCTTATGAAAATGTCCAAGATGAAGAACCCCTCCACCTTCATCATGGCTACTGTGTGCAGACGTGAAGTACCTCAGCCTACTAGGAGGCCTACCATTGTCATTTGATACTTTGAGCGGAAAATCCATATAAAGACTGGTAATAATATGGGATAGGCAAGGAACTTGGTGAAACCATCCCAAAACACTTACAACTAAAAATGACTCTTCCACTTTTATTTTCTAATTCTCCACCTTTTTCAATCTGGTTGTGAAAAGAAATAAAGCATAAAAGACCATTTGGAGAAAAACACACACTAAGGACTCACCTAGCTGCAGTTTTTTTTTATCCTAAGTTTGGGGTTGGGTGGGGAGGCAAAACAAATAAAGTTTAAGTCAATAACTATTCTTGGGCCAAAGGAAAAATGAGAACAGAAGGTCCTTAAACAAGTTTCTGTGGTAGTCCTAGTAGATGTAGAAGGAAGGAAGAAAGGTTTGGAGGGAATTTAGAGGCTGCAGTATAAACCGGCAGGCTTGAAGGAAAGTCTTCCCTTGATTTTCAGCATCACAGAGAGAATATAATTCATACAGATTCGATTCATCCATGTAACATGTGTACTTCAGTGTTCCTTAGTACACTTTCATCGCCTGCAAAAACTCTTACCCATTATCACCGAGCCCCCTTGCCCTCACCCCAGTGGAATATTATTTACCCCTAAAAGGAATGAGATACTGAAATATGCTACAGTATTGTTGAAACTTAAAAATATAGTAAATGACAAAAATAAACAAGTCACTAAAAGCCACATATTGCATGATTACATTTATATGACATGGCCAGAATAAAGACAGAAAATAGACCAGACCCACCCTGGGCCTTGCAGGGGTGTTGTCACTGGTAATTGCTAAGGGTTTAAGAGGGAAAGGTGATAAAAATATTGTAAATTTAGGTTGTAGTATTGGCTGCACAATTCTATGATTATACAAAAAAATGAACTGTATGTACTTTAAATGCGTGAGTAGCATGTATGTAAATTGTGTCATGAATAAATAAGTTGTTTAAAAAATTAACGTCTTACACATATACTCTAAAATTTAAAAAAAGGACCAGAGTTCAAGCTCTGGTTTTACCTTAGGGGCTGTGTAATTGGTAGAGTGGGGAGGGGCAGAGGGAGGGAGGATATCCAAGTCCTCTGGGCCTCAGTTCTGTCTTTTGGCACATACAAACATCAATATTTAGTTTGCAGACTTTTCCTGGGATGGAACAATATACAAGGTGTGACTGAAATATACAGTAAATGTTCAAATTTTTAAGAAAATATTACAGTAAAAGACACATTGCCATTAATCCTCCTAGAAATACTCCCCCTTGCTTTGAACATGCTCATCTCACCATTTTTGCCTCTTTCTGAAGCAGTTGTGGAAATCCTCTTTTGTGGGTCTGTTTATGGGATGTGATTAAAAATACAGTGAATATTGTTACTGAAAGCATTCCAAAGAAAAAGCAGGCTTATAGAAAACATTATGTTAGGTCCCGTCCACTTGATTCATCAGATCTGGCATCATATGACTTCTGGCTCGTCCCCAAATTCAAAATTACCAAGAAAGGTAGATGGTTTAAATCCGTTCGGAACACTGAGGCAGCAACCACAGTTCTATTTCGTTGTTTGGTACATGCCCAGCAGAAGCCGCTCTCCGAGGAGGGGATTTTGAGACATCTCCAAAGTGGGTTTAGAGAAGCTGATGAACAGAACAGACTATTTCCTAGACGTATTTACATCCCCCGCCCCAGGCGGCAGGCGGTCCATCCACTCCCTGCTGTGAAGGTCAAAGGGCCACAGTTAAGATGCCCTGCTTGACATCCCGGTTACTTCACAGGAAATGCTGCCCACATGCTATTAAATAGTTCCTCACTGAGTCAAACCCACAAAGAAATAAAATCAGCAAAATTTAACTCAACTACAGATCTGATTTGATTATGCTTAAATTTAACTTTCAATGAATGCTTAGATATCTTACCTGTGTAGTAAGTGCCTTTAAAAATAATTCTTGAAGCTATTAATGGGGTTCAGGACACATTACCCTACAATTCAGCACCTTGGCCTTTGAGAAAACAGCAGAAGTAGGAAGGTCATTGTCACTTCCCGCCCCCCTTCTTTCTGAAGCAGTCATAGAAGCTGGATCTGACCTCCCTCTTCCCCATTAGATCATAACCACCTTGTGCTCTCAGACTTCTCCGTGAGTATTCACTCCTCCAAAAAGCCTGGCAGAAAAAGTACACATTTATCTCTGTCTTTTGGTCTTCTTTTCTTCGTCACACCATGTTAAACTTACATGAAATAAATTTGTACACTTATTTTCTGTCGTTGTTAGTTTTATTTTGAGACATAGCCAGAGATCTAAAGGGTCGAGTAAACCTTTTCCCACTCCTATATATGTATTTGTGTGCTTGCATTTTACCTTAGGAACTATATATAATAATTCTACAAGAATCTCATGCCTAGAGATAACCACTTTTCAGTTTTATCAATATCAGTTTATATCTATATACAGATACAACTAGATATGGAGAGAAAGTAGCCAAATATCATCTCTTTGGGAAGCTTTCCCTGACCTTCTACATCACCCCACACTAAATTGGGCTTCCTTTTTGCCAGTTTTGCACTTTTTATTTTTATATTTCATATTCCACTATAGATATTTAATTTATTATAGTTATTTTCTGCTACATATTTTTATCAAGAGAAAACTCGATGCAGTAAGACCAATGTCCAGTTTATTCATTGTTGTATCTCTAACATTAGCCTGCCTGCTGAGATATAGTTAGATATTTATTCAATATGTATTTGTCAACACAATGTAATGTTAAGGGTTTGTATGTGGTGTGTGTCGTATGTGTGTGTGTGTGTGGGGGTTTGTGCCAGTTGGCTATTTTGATCATTTTGTCAAGTACAGTCCAAGTGACTACTGCTCTTGTTGTAACACTTTTGTAAACCTGGAACACAGTAGGGAATTCACACACACACACACACACACACACACACACACACACAGAGTTTATGAAGAGCAATCTGAGGCATAGTGAATGCCTGACCGCCTTGCACCCAAGCCTGCTCTGACTGCCTTTCTAGAGTTGATCTGGTACCTCCTCGGGGGCGCAGATCCCCAGCTATCTCTGCAGCTCAGGCCAGGCCTGCTGGGGCTTTCGGTGAAAGCTCTCTGGGCTTCCCATGAGGACATGACTCCAGTTTCCTGCAAGAGATGTTGCTCACGTTAAAATCTCTCTGAAGTATAAAAACTCAGACTGAACTGTCAGCAGAAATAACTGCCAATTTGTGCAGTCATTTCTTCTCAGATTCTCAGTTTATTCATCTTTATTTTTATTTATGTATTTTTGGGGGTGCTGCTGGGGATTGAACTCAGGGCCTTGTGCTTGCTAGGCAAGCACTCTAACCACTGAGCTAAATCCCCAGCCCCTATTTGTCTTTAAAATGAGAGTAATGTTATCTACCTCAAAGTAATTTAATTATCTTGAAAAATAATAATAATATTGTCACATTCACCCTGAAGTTCTAAAAGGTATCTAAAGAGAAAAGTGAGCGTGAAAAGCAAAACTTGATCTTTTTGTTAACATATATTTATTTTAGCACAAAGTTTGTGCAAGATGCTGTTTTACATGCATGTGTAATATGTAAGATATATACAAACAGATAATACATAGAGGCTATAGGTACATGCCGAATTGACTTATTTGTATACATGTATATGGGTTGGTCTTCAAAGCTTGATTCTGAGTGAAATACAGCAAGGCATGACGCACCGTGAGTTACATAAATTAAAAACACAAGTACAAAAAACAGCAAGAAGTGTTTTGCAAGACTGCACACAAACAAGAAGGTGTACTTTAAATACTCTCATGTGCCCTGTAACATTTTGGTCGAGGATAAACCACATACAAAACTGCAGTCCCATAAGGTTATATTGCCCGGCGACATCACAGCTCTCTTAATGCATGTGAGTACGTTCTATGATGGTCACACTACAGAATCACCTAATGAAACATGTCTCAGGATAATCCTTTTGGTTAAGGGGCACATTAGAATGGCTACTTATTGGACAAGGTAATGGAAGTGGAATCTGGGAACAAAATGCAATTCAGGAAAGTAAAATGTTAAAAAGTTCTTGCAGATACCAGTGACATTCCACCATAAACTGAAGAGTAAGCCCGCCTCAAACCTCCCTCTGTCCTCACCTCCCAGCATAGGAGTGTGGTCAGCTTCCCCACGCTGAGCCGTGCTCTAAGTGACAGCAAGGGCTGAAAGTGCAGTAGGACCGGAGACGACCTGTCAAAGCCATCATCAATGTTAGGCAGTGATCCTATGAAATAGAAGTCTGTGTTTCAATTTCAAGTCTCTTTCTAATACAGAAGAAACCTGAGAAAACTCTGATTGCTGCTGCCCGGTA
This sequence comes from Hystrix cristata, assembly GCA_004026905.1. Classification (NCBI taxonomy): domain Eukaryota; kingdom Metazoa; phylum Chordata; class Mammalia; order Rodentia; family Hystricidae; genus Hystrix; species Hystrix cristata. The sequence continues at coordinate 32,449 of PVJO010014714.1, read as the reverse complement.
ACCAGTTACCATCGGACTCTTCCTCTCTCTGTCTGTGCAATACTTCTGTAGCTTCACGTGTGATTGCTTTTAAGTTTAAGAAGTGCACATTTGTGAAAGGAGCCAGACATAAAGACTACATAAAATATAATTCCAGTTAAGTTAAATGGAATTAGTGGTTCCAAGGGCTTGGGGGAGGACAGCGGGCAGAGACTGGTTAATAGATACAAGTTCTTTTTTGTAGTAATAAAAGTGTTTTGGAACCAGATAGAAGTGGCAATTGCACAACAATGTCAAGTAATAAATGTCACTGAACAGTGTACTTTAAAATGGTTAATTTTTGTTATATTAACTGAGTTTCATCTCAATGGATGTTCCTTGAGAACATACTCTTAAGTGAAATAAATCGGACACTCATGAGCACACATCGAATTGTTTCTCTGATATGAGAGACCATAACTGTAAATAAGGACAAAGAGGCGTAATAGATATTATATGAAAGGAAGATGGTGTGCAGAGGAGAGGAGTACTAGAAAGAAAGAAGGGGAAAAGCAGAAAGGCAACAGGGGAAAGAGAGGGGAAAGGGAAAATATGGAAAATGATGAATAAACCTGCTGTAAATAGGGAGGGAGGGAGCAGAGGGGAGGGGCGGGGGAGAGGGGGGAGAACTAAGATGTATCATGTATAGGTACAGAATAAATGTAATGAATGTGACCAATGTATGTAGAATGTACCAATACATGTTCTTGGTTTAAAATAAATAAATAAAAAAAAATTGAGTTTCATCTCAATTGAAAACAAAGGAGAGGGAAGAAAAAAAGGGACTTTCCAAATTCCACGTTCTTAAGAAACTCCTTTCTCTGCGGAAAGATGAGTCAGGTGCAGTGCATCATCAGTCAAGGGATGGGGGTGGGGCTGGGGTGGAGAAAGGCCCTTGGGCAGAGTGTGCTCTGCACAGGACTTAGGAAAGGCTGCTGTAGGACCCCCCCCCATTTACTAATTCAGAGTTCCACCGATTCAGTAAATGGTGTTGGCAGGCCCTCCAAAGTGCAATGTATATATAATTTTTCTCCTGCTGCTAAAATTTCACCTTTACAATACTAGAGTTTTTGGCTATCTTCCTTCTTTCTTTCTTTCTTTCTTTCTTTCTTTCTTTCTTTCTTTCTTTCTTTCTTTCTTTCTTTCTTTCTTTCTCTTCCTTCCTTCGTTCCTTCCTTCTTTCCTTCCTTTTTCTTCTCTCTCTCCTTCTTCCCTCCCCCCCCTTCTCTCTTTTGGTGACCTGGCGATTGAACACAGGGCCTCACACATACTAGGTAAGTGCTCTACTACTGAACTCTACCCCCAGCCATGGATATTTTATTAACATTTTATCAAAGGGCTTGGAATAGCGTTTTGCTCCAAAACTAAGAGACGTTCAATAAGTATTTGTGGAAAGAATAAAAATTCTGTAGTTTGATATAAACACCTCCCTTTCTCTATCACTATGCAGTTTGAACCAAAGATGAACCCATGGGGGTCCAAGGGAGAATTCTAGGATGATTCTGCATCTGTTGTGTACTATTACCCAACTATACCTATAAGTAGGTCAACACTACTGAGGTTGTGCTGTAGAGTGTCCAAGGTTGGTATCTGACCTGTCATCCAAGAATTATTTGCAGGCTGGAGAATTAGCTCAGTGGTTAGAGTGCTTGCCTTGCAAGAACAAGGTCCTAAGTTCGATCCCCGGCACAAAAAAAAAAAAAACAAAAAACAAAAAAAACCCAAAAAAACCAAATATTTGCAAGCACTTTCTATAACCATAAGAGATAAATAAAATACAGATCTCTGCCTTCGGTTAATATTATAGCAGAGATTTTTATTCAAACTAGGGGAAAAAGGAGGTCATTTTAAGAGAAGCTAAGAAGAATTCCTTTGTTTTGGTATTTGCATAGTGTAGTTTCTCAAACTGGGGTCCAAGGGACTTCCACATCTTGATAACTGCGGATTACTATCTAGCAAAATATTCATATTACCTGCTACAGTGTTGGTCTTGGAGCATATCTGAGTGCTGGGTCTAGGAGGATGCATTTTTAAAATGTTCCCAGTTGATTCTTGTTCACATTAAGGCTTAAAAATCAAGGTCATAATGCACTATAATTCATTACATTTGTACATGTATCTTCTTCTTGTGCCTCATAATTATATGAAGAGGTAATGAGATGTTTCTTCATTTTATAGATTAGGAAACCAAAATTTAGAAATGTCAAATCCAAGTTTATACAGTTAATTCATGGAAGAGTTTAGAATTTGAACCTAGACTTGCCTGAGTCTAGCTACAACTCTTGACTTACTCTATACTAGGCTGTTCTTCGGCTGTTAAAAAAAAAAAGGGATTAAAACACAAAATGACTTGGATGTCCTTCCACAGGGGTGTCTTTTATACAAGTAAGATCTAAGTCGGTACTGGAGAAACACTTTCATCTTGTGGCAATCTGGACACAAAGCATAGTCTGAGTGGGGTTCCAAGAATGCTGGATTAAGACTGCTGTCTGTACCCTGAGATGCCAAGGAAGGCTTCTTAAAGAGGTGACTTTCAATTAGACCTCGAAAGAGGGGTGGCACTTGGCCTTCATGGATGAGGAGTGAAGAACTGTAGGTCAAAAGAGGTCTAAACTAGGATGAGGGACCACTTGGTTTGTTAGAATTGTTGGGAAGACTTTCAGGTGAGATAAGCTACACTGAAGTTGACTGAGGAGTAGGGATCTTTGGGCCCCGGATTTAGGAAACAAATCTAAAGCCTGAGCAATTGCAATGGGCGGGAGGAGACCACCTAGAAGAAATAACTTGCTTGCTGCTCTCTTGAATGTGGTTTGTTCGTATAGCTAGGGCAGGTTTCTCACACTGAGGACTCTTCTTTCCCATCTCTGCAGCATCACTATCAAGAGAGTGAAAGAAAAGCATTAAACACCGCAGGGCGACAGCGTTTTATTTGTGACCATTTCATTTGTCATTGCCTTTGACTGCCCCCTCCTGGCCATTTATCTGCAGACGAGGTACTGTTATTTCTGAAACAGGCAGTCAAAAAAATTCCATGGTTGCTGAAATCAAAATCTCTGTATGAAGTCTGTTGTATATTCAAACACCATTCAGTCTTCGTGGGACCTCTCCAGGTGACCAACTTCGCGCATCAGTATCAGCACCTCTTCAGTGCAGGGCTGTGGGATCCTGGCAATGATTGCAGTCACCATTGTTATCTTCAGCACATTCCAGATCTCACCCGTGCCATACTCTGCCATACTAGACAGAGTATTTCCCTGCCATACAATATGGCAGGTATCGTACTGTTATCCCTCTTTATAGGTGAAGGAGCTGACATCCAGAGAGGTTAAGTGGGTTGCCTATGGTGGCAAGATCCAAAATCTACAAATAGCAAAGATTCAAGTGCACTGTTCTTCACAGCCTGCCTCTCCACCATTTCTTTATGGCTCTTTTATACACACACACACAGAGACACACAGAAACCTTTCAGTGGTGGGGCAAGAGACAACACAAGTCAATTAGTGCAGGAGGGCCTGAGGCAATGCTAAAGGGAGGCTGCCTAGAAACGCACAGAGGACTGTGGAAGCGATGCAAGGCTGACAGCGTTTGTGATAGTCTCCGGGGAGAGCTGATGCTTTCTGTGGGTCTTTAGGAAGAGGGAGGAGAGCACCGGGTGCAGATAAAGGAGAGCAAGGTTTGGACTGGGAGTAGAGGTATGAGAAATAAGAAGGAGTAAGGATACTGAAGAAACAAGAAATGAGGCTGGAATGATCTGGGCTGGAAGTCAGGGAATCTCAAAAGACTTGGGGCATATGTGATAACTTAATAATAATGGAGTGTATTAAATTAGTATAATCCTTAAATCATATTAAATTCACAATTTGTTTCATTTTTTAAGAAAAAGATCAGCCTCCCTAACACTGTCTGTAAATTTCCTACCAAATGACAATCACAAAGTGGCACAAAATACTACTGAACACACATGTTTCTTCATTGACTGATTCGCTCAAGAAATGCAGATTGGACACCTACTCTGTGCTAATCATGATTTCTGCCTCAGATGGAGATCCGTACACTATCTACAACGCAGTACAGACCTGAGCATGCCCCAGAAGTGTGTGGCTTAGATGGTGTGGAGTAGAAATTTCGTAAAAGCTGCATTTAATCTGAGACTACAGGAATAAATTGGAAGATGGCAGGCTAAATGGGGAGAAAGGCAACAAAGCAAAAGCGCAACAGCTTTAAAGAACAGAAAGTGGTTTGCCAAGGCTGTGGCTCTAGACAGGGAGAAGAGCAAGTGCTGAGAAAGGATTTAGAGAGATACATACGACTAGGTCTCATAAGTTCCAGAATTAATCAAATCTGACTCTATCCTGAAGCAATGGAAGCTACTAGAGAATTTTAAACAGGGAAATAACCAAGTTTGTCATTTAGCAAGATCACAGTGGCCTTTGTTAGAAATGGATCAGAGGGCAAAAGTAATGCAAGAGGACTGGTCAAGAAGCTTAAACCCTACCAAGGCGCAGTGGCATATGCCTGTGATCCCAGCAGTCCAGAAGGCTGAGGCAGGAGCATTGTAACTTCGACCTAGCCTGGGAAATATAGCCACTTAGTGAGATCCTATCTCAAAAAATAAAAATGTCTGAGGCTGTAGCTCAATGTGAAAGCCCTGGGCTCAATCCTTAGTACCACAGAAGAAAGAGGAGGAAGAGGAAAGGAAGAGGCAAAAGCAGTTAAATCTTCCTAAATCTAAAATAAGATAGTCAGAAATAGTGCATTGACAGGAAATATACAGACAAAAACGGGTGAAGGGGTTGGGGATTTGGCTCAAGTGGTAGAGTGCTTGCCTAGCAAGTGCAAGGCCCTGAGTTTGATCCCCAGAACTAAAAAAATTAAAAAAAAATAACAGTTAGATTCAGGAGGCATTTAAGAAGGACCTGGTGGCAGGTTGGATATGGAAAGTAGAGAGAGTCACACTCCTTCCACCAAGACTTCCCCTCACAGGAACCTGTATGAAAGGGAAAGAAAAGGACAAAACACAAACACAGGATGGAGAATAAAGACAACTAAGGAGAAGACAGACTGACAGCTGAAGGCAAGAGTGTGGTGATTTCATGCCTGCTCTATATGAGCAAGGAGAAGCAGGGGAGAAAAAGAACAGAAAGGGAGGCAAGTCATGAAAAGGAAATGTCTCTCCACCCTCCTGGTCTGGAAGCTACGTATATCCTTTGATCACTCAGAGATAGCGCGAACAAGTGTACCTTAGCCTCCCACACCTCTGTGCCCACAGGTGTCTGTCCTCAGGCTACCAAAGCGGGGGCGGGAGAACAGGCCAGGAGTTATTAGGGAGTCAATGCCTTGAAAGGACCTTCAACCAGCAAAAGGTTGGAGTTGTGCCAAGACACACCTCCTTGTGCCTCCCTGGCGCATCGCTGAGCTTTGCCGCATACAGCCTTTCAGAAGACCTCAGCAGAATTGAGCCCCAGTTGTCTACAGCAATGATGTGGTCAGTGAAGCCTGGCTTATGGGACAGTCACTGTTTGCTGTCTTACTTTCCGACACAGTCTCCATATATCCTGGGGTCACCACCAAATGACCTACCCACGCCTTGTCTCTGGTGGTCTTTAGGAGGAATGCAATCAAAGACAATGTAACTAGCAGAAGGGAGGGGTGCGGAAGAGGGGGGAAACCAAGATACATCATGTACAGGTACAAAATAACTATGAATGTGATCATTATGTATACAATGTACCAATACATGTTCTTGGTAAAAAAATAAAATATAAAAAAAACAAAGACAGTGTAACTGCCAGGACCTAATCTGAGAATCATTTACCTAGTGTAAGGAATTTTAGAGGTCTCTGAATACTTCACAAAAAAGTCACTCCATCTTTTTCAAGGGTCCTGAAACATAGTAAGACCAATAAAAACCAATTACTTGTTCTAGGATCTTGCTATAAATGCTTATTCAACTGAGTAAAGGATTTAGAGAATCCATGTAGTGGATATTGTTGGTTTCCTTCTATAATGGGCATTATCCAGAATCCATTTTACCCTTTCATTTTCCTAACAGAATTTCATTTTGATTTGCTTTTTCTCATAACCAGCGAAACAGAAGAATCTATGCCCCACTCCAGAGACGGATCCGGAGTTGCCTAGCCAGTCAGCAGATGAAGGACCACACGGATAGACAAATGACTAATGTTGCCTCAATCATGCTAAAAGAACAGGTGTAGGAGGATCTACAGCTGAAGGGAGATTTTCTTTAATTTTTTTCTTTGGTATTGGATATAGATAAGGAATTATTTTGCTGAGTCACTGATAAAGCTGTTTTTATGAGCTTACAGGAAACCAGCCATAGTCTAAAGCCAATGTTGACACTGCAGAATGAAGCACTAGGACAGGGATCCTATGTTCCTGAGGCCACTGAGCCACTGAATCAGCCACCCCTGACCTCTGCCCAGTGGTGTGCTAGTCACTGGCTTTTTGGAAAGGGATGGGGAAACATGCCGGAATTCCTGATTTGAATCCTTTGCCAATTTGCACAGCATAAATACTCCCATCTTGGTAATATCAAGTTACCAACAGTTGAGCAATTGGCTTTCAAAATACCTGAATATTCAATAATTGGCTCCTATGAGTTGGTACAAGGCAGTTTCAGTGTTATCAGTAAGCCATATTTTGGGCTGCTTATCATATAATGTAATAAATACATTTTCCTATTGTTGAAACGACTTTGAGTTGGGTACCAAAATAACTGTCAGAGCATCCCTTCACAAATCACTGTTTCAGCCTTTCAACAAAAGTTTTCCTCCCTTTCTTCCACAGTTTGTGACCTCCAGGGAAACTGATGTTACCCTAGGCTTCTCCAAGAACAGAGCTATGGGCTAAGCCAATCTGCATAACCCATTCCCTCGATCGTAGTCTGGCACAGAGTTTGCCTGGAACCTAAACTGTCCATGAAGAATGGCTTTCAGTACTCCTTGTTGGAGTGCTAGAATTGAAGTGTTATTATCTTCTGAATTTTGTGATGCACGACCAGGTTCCAGAATGATTTGAGTCATTTTGTGACTATCAGCCCGACAAGTAGATATATGAAGAGATATATAAGAAGCAGATATATAAAAAGGTAGATCCAAGAGAATCACAAGGAACCATGACTGTAGGAACTAGATTAGTTTAATCAAACCCACCCAATCTCTGAACTTCCAGAAAGATGTACCAATAAGTTTACAGTTTGCTTAAGCATCTGAGTTGAGGGGTGGTTATCACTGTCTGTCAATGAGCAGAGCCTGGTACTATGATATATATTTCATGCACACTTTAATCTTCACAAAAGCTCCTACTTCTTGAAACAATTTTCCCATTTTATTTATGGGAAAACCAAGGCTCAAAAGGATTAGTCATTTGTTTCTACCACTAAGAGTAAAATAAAGATTTCATGCCAAATATTATGACTCTCAATTAACTACTGTAATAAAATGCAAATCTATATGGGAAATACTAGTCTCTGCACTTCTCTGTTGAGTCCTGTTAAACGATTACATAACCAAAAAAACAAAACTAACGCAACTTGAGCATTGGATTTAAAGATGTAAACAAAAAAAAATGAAATATGTAATAACTAAAGTAAGGCCTTCAGGTTAATGTAGAATTATAAATTCACTTTTTGAAGGCTACTCCCTTTCAATCTGAGCAAATAGCAATAATATGTGAAACATTTTAAATGAAAATATAAAGGTGTGACTTTTTATAAAAAATGAGATAAATCCTTCCTTGCTATAAGAATGAAAATCAACTGGAAGATAATGCCTTTAACACAAGTCAGAGCCCTGGTGGTTCAATATCTGGCAAACAATGAGACCCAGTCTTAGGTTTGGGAGAGAACAAAGTACCCCACATGAGGCTGAAAACAGGAACCGAGCTCCCTTTCTAAAACCCAGGGCTGGGCTGGTGGTGTAGGTCAGTTGCAGGGCATTGTACAAAGTCCTCGATTCCACATCCAGCACCAAGACAAACAAACAAACAAAAAAACCCTCAAGCGACTGCTCAGTACTCTGGCTTATATGAAGCCGTGGCCTCAAGAGGAGAGCAGACTGTATAACCTTACAGGTCTTCCTTATAACCTGTATAAGGAAGGTCCAAACTTATAACCAATAGCTGACCTAAGACATGTGATTGAAACGTTATATCCCTGATATAACAAGGGATGTGAGCCCCCAAATGCCTATAAATTCTGGCAAAGCAATTCTAAATAGAACTTCCAGCCAGACACCATGGTACATGCCTATAATCCCAAGTACTTGGGAAACTAAGGCAGGGGAGTCACAAGTCCCAGGCCAGCCTGGGTAGCATAGTGAGACCCTTGTGTCAAAAAATATACCCTGGTATAGTGTGTTTTTGTGGGATTGTTTGTTTTATGCAATACTGGGAAAAAAAATCTACATTTCATTCATTATATGCATTAGCCAATAGTTGTACAGAAACTGATGATTCAATACCTGTAAAATGTCTGATCAAATCATAGATTGGAGAATACCACGGGCATATCAATGAGGAAGACCAAGGGTTTGAGTACGCAAGGCCATTATGTGATCTGTGACCTCCTTCTGTAAACAATCTTTTTCTGCAGCTCTTGTGTGGCATCTGGCTGATACTTCTATCCAGGATACCTACTACAAGCAAGACCAGGTCCACCAGAATGAGGGTGACTTTCAACCAAAGGGTCGCCTCAACTCAAGACCATGGCTGTGAGCCTTGATATAGAAATCATCATGCTTGCAGCTACGGTGTGAAGCCAGGAGGAAGAGAGCCACGTGCCCAGGTACACAGACTTCAACTTCCCTGCCTCCCAAAGGAACCCAGTGTTCTGGGCTGGAGGCTGGAACTCAACAGATCAGGTACAAGATGTTCTTAAATCAGTTTCACCTTGCAAAGGGGGGGGGTCCTCTTCTACCTAGGAAGAAACCAGACTTGCCTTCCTGACATTTACAAATAGAAAACTGGATGAAGCAGCACAGACTTTGATCCCTCAGAAAAGAGAAACTAATGAAGAGAATCCTGTGATCACTCAGACTCTGCCTCAAGGCACAGTTTAGACCATAGCACAGGTGGGGCCCTAAGAAAAGTACAGCCATCTTGCTAAGATGAAGAGCAGAGACTGAAGCTTAGGAGGCTGAAGCTTCTGGGCTTTTAGATCAGAATACTGAAAAGGGAAACTACATGGAAAAACAGTTCCAGATCTGTATAGAAGTCCTCTGGAGTCTTTGGATGGGTCTACATGGACATGAGGAAATAGGACCCAAGGAAAGGACAGTTACGGGGGAAGAACTACTGAGCACTGTGAACGGAACAGTTCCCAAAGCTAAGACATGACAAGGTCGTTTTCATTCCACACAATCAAAAGATACCTTAGGCAGCAGACCCACAAAGGGCCAGACTAGTCCTAGAGCTAAACCAGTCGCCGAGTTAAAACTCTTCTCACAAAGCCTTTGTTCTAACCTGCCCCATGAGAGATACAGGCCAGAACTACCCTCTACGGTAGGCACCCAGTGCATGTGGCAACTGGACCTGTGAAATGTGGCCAGTCCAACCTGAGATGTGCTTGTAAGTAAAAGTAAAATACAAACTAGAATGCTAAGACTTAGTATAAAAAAGGATGTAAGATATAGCATTAATAGATTTTACATTAATTATTGAAATGTTACTGTTTTATAAATATTGGGTTAAATATTTATCAAAATTAAATTTTTAGAAAGATGGAAGAGAAGTTAGTGTTAAGACATGAAAACTGTTTTTATTATGTTAACATTAACATATCAGATCAGCAAAACCAACTTTGATTATTTGATATAATACCTAATGAGTTACAGTGACATGTTCCTTAAATCTTGTTACTATTATGTTTATTATATTCAACTTCATGATTTAAACTAATTTTAGAGTAAATGTAAAAACAATGGCTGTGAGATTTTTGTGTTCAAATCATGTTCTTTCCAATAAAAAACAAAGGAATAAATACATTTTAAGGGTTTCAGAGAGAGAGAGAGAGAGAATCCAGTAGCCAACAAGTAGCTAAAATGTAGTATTAACATTATTACCAATAAATCCTACCCTTTGGAATTTTGTACTTTTTACATATAAACTTCAGAGGCTGGGGATTTAGCTCAGCAGTTAGAGTGCTTGCCTAACAAGCACAAGGCCCCGAGTTCGATCCCCGACACCAATCAATCAATCAATCAATAAATAAACACTTCAGTGTCGCTAATGTGATAATGTCTAATAAATAATCATGTGCTGTTTGGAAAAGGTATTCTTGGTAGTAATCTATGGAAATGATTATTTAACTTCTAAAAAGGAAGAGATCCAAGAGATCAAAGAACATTTTAAAGATTCATGACAGGTTACATTTAGCAGTAGTCAGGGAAAAGGAAAACGAAAACAAAAAACAGGCCCCCATCAAAAAACAGATAACTCAAAATAAGAATTACTTTAATTAAATATTTTAACCTACATTGTATATTTCCAAACATAAGGGAAAATAATTCTCCACAAATGGCAGCTCTTTAGACAATTCTAAATACCTATTTCATTTTATAACTATCTTCTGTTCACTGTACATCTGTATAAATATTATTTATTAAAATTCACATTTAATACAAACTTTCAGAAATATTTGGATATACAATATAACAAAGTAGTGGTGGGCAGAAAATTTTGTTTGTCTGAGTCCCCAGGGAATAACAAGAGCAGTTCTCAAAACCTGATGATGATTTTAGCCTTGGTGAATGCAAGCCAGGCTGCCATTTGTCGCCAAGGGAACACCCAGAGAGTTAAATCAACATTCTTCAGGGCAGAGGCAAAATAAGAACCTCCATTGTCACCACTGGTTATAGATATGAACTCATGGCATTGTCAGAAAGCTACCTTCTGTAAGAGGAGTTTAGTGTCACAGGTCCACAGTTCCGAAGGGAAGTCTCGATTTTTATGTGATCACTGAATATTTCCTTGGCAATCTTTACAGGTTTAGGAGCATATTATGCAATCAAGATGAACATCAAGGAGAAAATGGAGAAGTAACAAGGCTCTGATAATACTCTGTTGTTCAGAATGCTTATGACAGCTGAGTAAGAGGTAGATTATTTTGTCAAGTAAAATGGTATACAAATAGAAAATATTCAAGCATTGTAATTTTCTCTGCATTTTCCATGCAAATTAAAAATTGAAATATTACACAATAAAATGCCAATGATCTATGCAAAGTTCTTTGAGGTAGAACCTTATTAAATTGTTCATTCAAATATATATGTAAGTTTTGCCTGAATATGCTCCTCTCCAACTGGTCTGTAAACAAGGTCTACAAATACAGTAAAATGTGCACAGACATCATGGAATTGGGTAGGTGATACAGACACAAAGTAGCTGTTCCAATGGCTGATATTACAACAGAAGGTCACAGCTTCTATTGATTCATGGAAGGCAGTCACCCTGTGGGCAGACATTTGTACCAACATACATTGATTAGATTCCTATCTGTAGAATCAGGTGGTAGATATTACAGAATGATTAAACTTTTTCCCTCCCTTCGTATACGCCCCTATTTTGTTACTTAAAATACTATCTCATTTACTCTTGACTGGGTCTGTCTTCTTACCTAGATTTTGAACGCTGTTAAAGGCAGAATCGTGATGTCTTCAAAAATTGTAAACAATACACTGGCTCTACACATCTAGTAAGTGGAAAAATAAAATGCACTCATGAAAAAGCAAAGCAGTATTTATAGTCTTGAGCCATTGAAACATTTTTCACATTAATTTTTCTATTTGTTGACTGTACATAATGGAAACCAAGTTAGTTGTTCTGCACTCTAGGCCAGGCTTTGTCTTTCATTTTCACTTGTGAAATTTGAATTTTCATGGTTCTTACTCAAGTCTGCCTGGACAATATCCTGAATTTTCCGTGAATAAGCATAAAATTTAGCTTCTTCGAGGCGTTTAATAAAAGTGTGGTATGCATTTTTCTTCCCATTAACTTGATACCAACTACGAAGCAGCTGAACTTTCTGCTCGGCTGTATCTTGGTGACTGTCATTCCTGATGTCATCTATTTTGGCTTCAGGGACATCATTCTTTCGAACAAATTCTCTAACTTCATTTATTGTCATTAGTTCAGCAATCCTAGGGATATATTTACTAAAGTCAGGATCTGAAAGATAGAAAATAGTGTCTTAAAATTTATTTTTCTAAATCAAATTCCCATCCCCGAAATCCATGTTTATCTCTCCCTTTATCATATTTAAGAATACACGTATGTCCTAGAGGTCTAAACAACTTACTGGAAAAACAAAAACAACCATGAGTTATAATTTTGACTCCTATGTCCCCAGCAATTTATTTTCTGACCTGGGCCTGCCCCATAACATTGCTGTATCTTCCTATTTCAACTATAAAAGAAGTTTAAAGATCACCTGTAGTGCTTTCTTACTAACTTTATAATCAGTGATCCACAAATCTAGAAGTACATCTCATCTCTGAATCACAGGTCAAAGACCAGAACCAAGCAGAAGCACGGATGTTGCTATAGAGTTGGAACGACAGTACTAACTGTGTCTACAGTTCAGTTTAATCTCTGTGTCACTTTGGGCAGGGGTTCTGTAATACATCTAACTGATGGTGAAGGAAAACTTTTTAACCCTCAGAATATAGCATCCTACTGCTATCTAATTTATGTTTAACTATGAGTGTTGGTTATAGATTTAAGCCAATCAAGAATTGTAAGTCCAAAAACTACCAAGGCCCACAATACATCACTGAAATTAGTAAAATTATTTTACTCTAAAATTGACCTTTTCCTACAGAGGAAGCTCTCTCTATAAAATAAAATAATAAAAGCCTTACCTGAGAAATTCATTGGCACTACTTCCATTTCCTGGGGCTAGGGGTGGAAAATAGGGAGAGAGATAAATAAAAATATTTTTAGAATGTTATAAATTTAGAATGTCATCTTTTATTCTTTCTTAATTTTGTAGGAAGCACAATCAACCACTTGATGCGTAAAAATAAGAAACTAGACTAAATGATTAAGAACGGTTCTTCTATCATTCAAATTTTGATTCTGAAAGGTTTAGGCACTATTGGCTCATTTTTTACAAAGGCAAGAAACCTACAGAATTCATGAAGTGAGCTAATTATTTTGAATTATCTTTCATATAGACTTTTTTTTTGGTCCCGGGGATCAAGCTCAGGGCCTTGCTCTACCATTTGAGCTAAATCCCCAACCCCACATATAGACTTAATAAACAGTAAACATAATCATTTTTTTAATATAATCATTTTAAAATTTTCTTCAGTGTAACCATTTCCATCTTTGACATCAGAAAATGATTCAAATTGATTTTTTATGCTATTAGATTTAAAAAATTCTAATTCTCCTGAGCCCGAGTCTCAAGTGAGAAGATCATTATTCAATTAGCTAGAAGTGCTTTTTCTTCCCAAAGCATCTTTTTTGCTATTTGAAATTCCCTGATCACATGTTGGAGAAAGGTATAGTGAGAGATTGGCCCAACAATTAGCTGGAAAGAGTCGAACTGTGTGTTTTTTATGATAGGCTCTAAAAGCAACATTTTTGCCCAGGCCTGGACACTGAATCCAGGCTTTGGTAAAGGATGTTTCTCTCAGGGATAACACCAATGTGCAACATGGCCACTTCCTATTTTCCAATTTACATTCAGCACACATCCAATTCCCCCTTTGTTGCTTCTTACAGTATTTGTGTAAAAGTTTACTTATAAATTAGGTACTATATGTTAATTCATTTTTGATGCACGCACAAACACAGTACATTTGTTACTTTCTTTACTTAAAAGAAAGTAACAAATAAAACGCTGAATTACTACTTCTTTACTTTTTCAAAAAGGCTGATGCATATTTCAACACCTACAGGATATGAATGTGTATATTCACGGTGAGAACAGTTTTTCCTGCAGCACTTCATATACAGCCCTGAAAGATCAAAGAAACATCTATCAGAATCAAATCTCTGCTGGGAGGCAGCATGTGAGAACATACTTTCACACTAAGAGAAGTGTTAGAAGGAAGAAGGAGACATTTATCGAAATTTAAAGTGGTCAAATGCAACAGGAAACGGCACTGTGCTCATCTTATCCCAGAGTCAAATGTTCAAGAAATAGGCCACACTTTAAATGAGTCATCCAGTCACCACAACCTGACCTAGCATGAAGCTGGCTTTTTGCTTATTGTGTGGCCACCATCACATCCACTCCAGCGTGGTGGGCAACACAGCTGCAACCAGGCATAGAAGCCAAAGGACCTGGAACATTGAAGGCAATTTGCATTTAATGCCTAGAAATTCCAATACATGCACTCACAGATAACTACAATGTACACACTCAGTGAGCGTAAGTCTTGAAGTCAGCATAAGATGAAAGAAAGAATCGAAGTCTCTAAGTACAACGATCATGTTTAAACACTGAGTATGTAGTTTTAGCTAAATAACCTTTAAAGTTAAGACTTCTTCAGCTGAAATAAAGAAACAGTGACTTGTTCCAGCAGCAAAGGAAAAGATTAATGCTTCTCACTCATCAAAGGTTGGTGCAAGCCTGTATGTTATGGATGATTTTTAACAGGATTTTCCAGACTAACTACGATTATATCCAATTTTGGCTTAGTTGTTGAATTTATTAAGTAATACTTGCATAAAATATGTTGCCATAGTATTTTAAATTAAGGAAGAGAATTTTTTTATTAAAGACATAGAATTTGGTCCAGAGAGAGGAAGCACAGAGAGACAAATTGATCAGCTGCTCTCTATGATGTGGTTCCAGGCAAGGCCTTTGATTTTTGAGTTCTCTTACTGCAAGGAGAAATCTTAATGAATCGTGAAAGATTACGTCTGTCTTTTTGGCCAACTCAAGCACTGCAGAGACCCCTTGCTCATAAGCAGGATGGGAGCACTGCCCAGTTCCCAGAAACTGGTGATTATCCACTCTCAGCGGCATCTTCCGGGGCAGGTGATCCACAGTACAACAGAGCTACCAATCAGGGAGCTTTCTTAAAGGTAGGACATGGAGAAAATTTTCATGAACAACTACTTCTCAAGTCATTTCAATATATAGTTAAAACGAACTAAGAACTCACCCAAAACTAGTCCTATCAGGACTATGAAGAGGAGGCACAACCACCACAAGTTATGACTGGAACCTGTAACTTGGAACATTAGACATTCACATGAAAATGGGCAATCTTCTATGTTAAGCAAAGTACTATACTTTCAAATAATCAAAAGCAATTGGCTTTTGTTCACATTTGATGGTGGGGATGGAAGGATGGGAATATTACTTTCTTTTTTGCATATGGTATTGCTGGTTGGTGTACATTTCTCAATGATTCCATGTTCGCACCTGGAAACGAAAAAAGAAAATTCAGAAAGCCTGGACAGATTGATTCATCACCCCTCAATGGCACATTATGAATTAGGGACCATTGTACTCATCTTTGCATCTCTGGTAAACATTTTCTCTTAAATATGTATAGATGAGCATCTAAAGCTGGTACAAGTTAATAACATAATTTGAATGTTGTGATGAAGCAATTTCTTAAATAATGACTTAAAATATCAAGAATTAAAGGAAGGTGATAAATACTGACATATGAGAGAGAATGATATAGACACACACACCAAAAAAAGCCTTAAAAATTGGTAATAAACTGACCTCTTAAAACATGGGAGTTTAAAATAAATGATCTTTTATAATAAAGTGCTAAAATCTTAAAACATTAAAATGGCCAGGCAGCAGCCACTGCCCAGGCTGATGTGTAGGAAAGGTAATTGGTTCGCCCTCCAAGTGCTACTTTGGCATCAAGGGTAGACTAGGAGACTAGAGAGGCTTGTGTGGGATTTTCTTCGGCCAGCAAAACACTGACAGTCAGCTTCTCTGAGTTCACAGTCTATATCTGCCACTACTTAACTAGTTGAGGTTGGGCAAATTGGTTAACCTCCAAGAGCCTTTTATCTCATCAGTAATAGAGAGAAAACATTATTACCTACCTCAAAGAGTTATAGTGAGAAGAAAATGATATCAAGATTTAAAGGTACTTAGAAATGCTGTTCTTGTTATTATCTGACTAGTTCGCCCCTCACTCCAACCCCTACCTGTTCTATCACACGTGGGCACTCTCAGACACTGGGGGCTAGAAGGGAGAGTAGAGGATAGCAAATAAGATGTAAGCAGCAGGTCCCTACTTTTTAAACCTATTAGATGAATTCCCCAAAGATTTCCAAGGTAGATTGTAAGTCTCAGAAGAGGCAAATGGATAGTAATCCTAAATGTTTATATTTATGCAAAGCAGTATCTTCAAAGCAAAAAATACTTTTGTAACATACATTACCAAATATGATTTCTACAGAATGTGCCAGATAGAGCAGAATAAATATTATCTGCATCTTATGAGTGACTAAATTGAAGCTCAGAGATGTTAAGTGATCTGCTCCAAGTAACCCAATGAATCAGGAGAGAAGGGAGAGGCACAGTCAGGCTTTCTAGTTTTGGGTCAAAGTTAACCTGGTTAGTATGAAAGGCAAGGGCGTCAGTGACCTGGCCCTGGACATTCCTCAGTCTTTTCCTTCTCCAGTTGGGACCCTGTTCTGCAGAGCTTCCTATTTACGCATTTGCAACCACTGCTACCTTGCCTGAAATGTCCTGCCACCCACATATACCTGGGTGGAGATGCTGTTTCTTTCCTTCCTCAAGACCCAAGCCATGCGTCACACTTCACTTCCATACCCTCGGGCAGGGCTGAAAAGTTTTCCTCTATAACCTGTAACACCTTGAGTGGGCCTAAGTTTCTTCTTAAGTTTGCCACATGGTGTTGACATGTGGTCACCATTGCCTTTCTTTGTCTCTAGACTAAGATCCTCATGACAGAAATGCATTTTGCCCAGACTGTTAGCTTAGCAGCCAGATCAGTGTCCAGTGCACAGGAAGTATTCAATTAAAGTGTTCAACCACTTCAATAATGTCTGAACGAGCGAGTGATAATCCAATTGCTTAAGGAAAAACAAGACTAGAAACCTAATTCCTAACTCTTGGTCAGTGTGACTTCTCTCTAAAAAGACAGTATCTTTCAAGGTGGAGTGCTTTAATCAGTGAAAGACTCAAACTTACGTGACGCAGGGGGCACAGTGTTCACATACAGAAGAGTTACAATAAAAGTTTGATTTACATCTGCACTTGGAATCCTGGGTTCGGGTACAATTTCTTTCCACTTCTAAGCCTAGAAAACCAGTTTGCAAACTATTAATTATAACAGCTAGTTATAAGTGAACCTTGAAAATAATGGCCAAGAGCTGCATGGATTTCTGAGATCCTTTTTTATCAATAGTCATATCATCGTGCTTTTAGTTACACAAGTAGTGTTTAATAGTAAAATGGGCAACTCCAAGTTGAAATGGCCTACAGTCATTTAGCAGTTTTAAGTGGACAGACAATCCAGCAATCAAGGTAACCCCACCACTGCTTAGAGGGCTCACCTGTTCCTCTTAGTCTAGAGCCTCGCTACTCAAAAATGTAGTCCACAGACCAAAAGCAATGAGCTTTACCCAGAGCTCGCTGTGCTGTCACATGCATATCAAGCCCCACCATAAACTTAATCCGACCAAAGCCAAAACCCTCACTTGGAGACTATGACTGAAATGCTCTGAGTTTGCACCTGAACACTGGCGTCGCAGTGGCCCTGTAGGCGATTGTAGTGCACAGTCAACACGGACAAAGTTCGCATCAGAGCCTGAATATGGACAAGAAAAGCTTTTCATCCATTGATTTCTGATGTCAAACAAAAGTAGGAATACTTCCACTAAATTTTAACATACACCCCCAGAATCAATTGAGATATACATGAAAATCCAGGTCCCCAAGTAGAATTATCAGAGCAAATCAGATCCCCAAAGAAGGAAAAATACCTTATCCACATCTTTCATTTCTCTGTCTACCATCATACAAGCACAAATTAAGGCAGAAACAAAATAGTTTCTGTGATTTGGACTGAAGCTGATGCCCTCTCTTCATAGGGCTGATACTTACCAGTAGCCATCTGCCTTCTCTGGGAGAACTGCCAATAATTAACCCCCAAAAGTGATTACTAGCTCAACATGTGGTCCTGCATTACCTCAGCCAGCTGTGGCCAGCCCCTCCCTACATGTGAACATAGCACCAGAGTAGGTCCCGACCTCAAATGGCATTATAAATGGTTCTACATGAAGTACTAAGATTAGTCTTTTTCAATTGCTTTTGAAGATACTCACCATGTCCTCCATCACAAAATGCGCATCTTCTACATTTAGGGGAATAATGATCCTTATCTGTGTATTCTTCCCCTTCTGTGCAGAACACGCAGTCTGGTTCACCTTCATCAACTTTGCAGTCATCAGCTTTCCTTTTGCCTGCCCAAGGAAAAAACAGGGGGAGTAACTGAAGGTAAGGTAGCAGGTAACAGTACGTAAGCAGGGATGGCATAAAAAAACCTCTTACAATTGGGAGTGGAGTGGGGTGCACGATGTCCACTAACGACATATAAGTACAATTGGGAAGAATGTTATTGTAAAAATCATGTCAAGAGCAAGGAAGCCTTCCAAGACAAAAGCTAAAGGAGTGCAGGAATATGCCCAAAGAAATAGGATGATTAGTGTCTGATTTATTCCACTTAATAGTATGTTCTCAAGGAACATCCATTTACATACAAATGACTCTAGTTTATCCTTTTTTATGGTGGTGTAGTACTCCAGAAACCATAAGTGTAAATAAGGACAAAGGGGTATAATAGATATTATGTTTGAAAAAAAAGAGATAGTATTCAAAAGAGAGGAGAACTAGATAGGGAAATGAAGGATAAAGAAGAAGGTTAAAAGAAAAGTAAGATGAAAGGGAAAAAAATGGAAAAGTGTAAATAAACTTGTTGCAAATAGAGAGGGGTGGTTGAATGGAAGGGTGGGGAGGGGAAGAGGGGGGAAACCAAGATACATCACGTACAGGTACAAAATAACCATGTTGATTATGATCATTATGTATACAATGTACCAATACATGTTCTTGGTAAAAATAAAAAAAATAAAATAAAAAAAGAAATAGGATGATTAATAGGAGCATACTTTAAAAAGGCAGAGGGAGTTTAGAATGGCCAAATGCACGGGAAGAAATACTTTGTACCAATAACTTCTTTGGTGAAAGGGGACAGGTCGGAAGGTATCCGTGCAGCGTGGGGATGGTTGCTGCTGACTACTGTGAATACTCCACTAACTCACTTTGCTCTGATTTCTGATTTTACTCTCTAAACTCTTCAAATCCTAATAAGAGAGCAGCTGGAGGAAGGAAAACACTTGATGTCCTAATGATTTTGGTCATGTCTTTATTAGCTAGAAAAATGTTAACAAAATGCTTAGTCTGTCTCAGCCTAAACTGTATTGTGCACACAGTGAAGGTGCCTTCAAGCACTTGCCCTTCACATTGCTATTAGAACTGCGCACACGCTACCCAGTGAGTGCTCGCAGCTCCCTCTTCTGTCTCTTTTCCTGGTGTTCTTTTTCCCTCTGGGAGCGAAGTCTGTTTTGATAGGCATGCATAAACATATTTATTATCGGATTTGTTATCTTAATCATCCAGTTGTAAATAATGTTCATGTTTGATTTAATTTACCTTTAAAAATAAGGGAGATCACTGTATTGCTATAACTAAGCATTATAGAACAATGTCTTCTGGAAAAATTCACCTATTTCACAAGTGTTTTTTAAATGTCTGCTATGTTTTGTAGGTACTTGACTTTCTTGATAACCTCACAGCATTCTTTTTTACAGAATATTTACTACATGAGCAAATTTGAAATGTACACATACATGATGTTTTGGTAAACAAAGACAATAATCTGTCATTAGAAAAATACAAACGAAACATGGTAGCCCAGAACCAAATTCAAACATAGGGCACCAAGGGTACATCACAGTGCAGCAATCTTTTTTTGTTTGTTTGTTTTGTGTTTTTTTGGTGCTGGGAATTGAACTCAGGGCCTTGTGCTTGCTAGGCAAGCACTCTAACCACTGAGCTAAATTCCGAGCCCAGTGCAGCAATATTTTAAAGAAAACGGCAAAAAAAAAAAAAAATCAGATTTCTTGCTAGTGGTCTTATACTGGATTTCAAATGAATTGAACTCTTTAATGAACCACCCTGCAAAATGTGCTTAACATAAACAGCATGACAGAAATACAATAACGCACAGATTCCTTTTTTTTCTCTGATGTATACAACCTAAATTTAATAAAATATGAAAAACAAGTGATGTTTTCTTGAAGATAAAATTTTACGATATTTTATTTGAGTATACTAAATTCTTACTGTAGGAAATTTGGAAAAGATAAGAAAGTATTGAAATACATATCAAATTCTTTGAGATATTTATTTCTTATTATTTTGTTACAATCTTGAGCATATATATAGACACAGATATATGTATACACATGAGTATACATATATGCAACAGGTACTATACATATATATATATGTAATACACTGTAGAATCCTTATTGGATATAGTGATGTAATGAGGATTTTTGAGTAATTAAAACTGCTAGTTCTTATATAGAATCACTGGAAATAGTGTATTTTATTTTAATGAACAATCACTATACGATTATTTGCCAGTGACATAGAAACAAGTTATTAGAATTTCAGATTCTTTGTTACATAAATTATCATAATGTATCACCTATGATTTCCTGTTTGTCTGTCTCCTTCCTTCCTTCCTTCCTTCCTTCTTACTTTCCTTTCTCACATCCCTTCTTCTTTTCTTCTGTTTTGATTTACAAAGGCTTAAATGCATCAAGTCTGAATGGCTCAAATTCTCTAAAACGTTCAGCCTAGATTTTCTAGAAATAAAACTTACCGTTTCTCATTTGTATTTCATTGATTTATACAACATATAAGAAATTTTGATACACTGTGATTTGATTGATACATACTATTCCACACTTTGATTACTCCAGAATTGACCAAACCTAGCTATCACATGAAATATCATACATACAACATTTTTTATAATTTTCTCTATTTCCTATAAATCAATTACTGTTTTGGTAGGTATAAACGTTTTTAAGGTTTTGACTCACATCCAAATTTTTTCTTAAAAATATATAATCATTTTCATTCTCAATGTGGTATATGAGAGTTCTTATTTCATAAGTAAACTCATAGGGCTAAAATCACTTCTTAAATAAAAATAAGACGGGCAATTTTTTAAAAAAATCAAACAAACTCTGCTTTAGATTTTAAAAATATGAAAAAGGATTTCAATTCATAGGGTAAGTGCTATTTAGCAAGTTATTAAAAAAAAAAAAAACCCAAGAAGCCCTTCTCTATTCCTGTACAGAAAAGTGTAAGTGGAAAAGGGTTTAAATATAAATGGGTTGTATTATAAGGGAGATTTTTCCATAAAATCCTGACAGCAGGCCAAAGGAAACTGCTAGAATCTTTTTACGCACATGACATGTGCTTGGTTTGCACTTTGAGCGCTGGAAGCCTGGGAGGCCGATGTGAAACTTACTGCAGTCCTTTCCGAGTCTATTGATCTGTTGCATAAATACCATATAAACCATGTGTTACATCCTCTCCCTCTTCCTGTCTTCATAAAGAAGTTAGGAGAGATATACATCTCATGCAATAGTAATAAACTCCATTGGAAAAAAAAAAGTTCACAGAATTGCATTTTTCTTAGTTTTTAACTTGCTAGTGTTTGAAGGATGTCCAATTTGAAATTGGTTTGTATCTCAAAATACTGACTTTTTAAAAAATGTTGGTTTCTGTCCATTGCTTTTCTAGTTCATCTAGTTGTCCAGTTGCAAAATGCAAATATAATTTGCAGGCTTCAGTGCAAGAACAAACAGCTTTCTTCAAGATCTGACTGACGGGAAGTGCTGAGACATGCCCTTTATGGCTAGAAGTCTCTTGCTTTCAGAGCACTACTATTATTTGGCTATATCCGAGTCAGTTTTGAGATGACAAGCTTTAATACCCGCAAATGCATTCTTTTTTGCTCATGAGGAAGGGAACTAAACAGACAAAATTTCTCATTTCAGAGGTACATGTCGCTTGTAAATTATACTTCTTCATAATCACAGTAACAAGTGTTACAAGGATTAATAAAACCGGTCTTGGGAAAACAATTGCATAGGTTTTTTGTTTTTTTTTTTGCTTCTAGCAGTACTATATACCAGCAGTGGCAAACCTATAGCACATGTACGCAGTGGGCACTCGGCCCAGGAGCCAAGCATGGTATAACTGCACACAAAATGCAAACTTTTGCCTTTCAATAAAAAGCTGTTTGTATCATTGAAGGCTCTGTTACCATTTTTCTTTTAAGGGAAAGGATGTTAATGTATGAGTTGTTTGTTCTAAACTAAAACCTCAGTATTCAGGTTTAATTGCAGTGTTGGCACTTTGTGATAAGTAAGTGGATTTGGGGTTGCATTTTGGGCACTCCATATACTATAGGAGAACCAAAATCAAAACAAGCATTGTATTTACTGTTGCTATATGCTACTCCTCATCCTGGTTTTCATTCTGGATGCTTCGTGTAACCTACCAGGAGGACATGGCCGACAGCAGAACTGACCAGCACGATGCAAGCCTTCTGAGCACTGGGCCTCTGTCTCAGTGACTTTACTCAATTCCATTCCTTCAGAGTTGGTATCAGTCCCTCGGGCACGAACACGTTTAGACAATAGTCCAGCAGTGACGGTCACCACCTGTAAAAACAAAGCATGAGGAATATGTCATTGATTTCTGAATCAAGGAACTTGGAAAACAGGTATCGTCTGCCCAGAGTAGCTGCATATATGGTGCACAAGCAGACTCATTGCAGGGGCTCATCCCAGGCCGAATGGTCACCAAGAATGGGCAGACCGCCTGCTCGCCAGGTGCTCTAAGTCCCACTAGAAACAGCATCATGCGCTGAGGAACCAGCGTTCTGCTCAGAGTTGAGTTGGTTCCACTGGTCGCTCTGTGTCTGTGGGTGAAGGCGTTTAAGTTCTCCAAGTCTCAGTTTCTTTATCCGTACAGTGGAAATAACCTCTTCTTCATAGTTCTGTTGTGATAATGAGATAAAATCATGCACTTCAAACTCACAGAACAGTAACTGGTACATAATAAACAGGTGCTCTATAAGTAGTACTAATAGTAACATTATAAAGTTCCAGTAAGGGGCAGTGTTGAGTAGGAAAACAGGAATGTTTAAAAAGAAAAAAAGCCCTGTGGTTTGAATCTCAATTTGGCTACCAAGAGTGGGACTTTAGGGAAGATAGATAGCCACTCTGATCCTCAATTCCATCTGCTAATTGAGAATAATATTTTCTACAGTAAAGGGCTGTTATGTGGATTAAAAAGTGGTAATTTTTATCAAACCTGGTACTAAGCTTACAGCATGCCTCCTTCCCCTTTTGTATACGCAAATCACAGAATCAACAATTCTCATGAAATCTTCAGTGTTATGCAAGCATACAATAAATATCTCACTAAATCCAATAGGATTTTCTTCAAGTATGTCCAGGAAAAATGGACTTTTCCTTAGAGAGAGCTGATCTTTAATTTACTTTTGATTCCTTTCTTCAGGAAAACTCCAAGTGACTTTGTATCAAATTTATCTTAGCTAGCTAAGGGAACGGAGTTCCTCAGGAAAATGAACAAAAAGAAAACAAAAAGTATGGAAACATTTGGAGGTAACCCCTGACTGAATCCTTCTGTTGGGTTTCCTAAGTAATTTTTATCTCTGCAAAGGTAAGTTAAAATAATCACTCATATATAATATGTAAATTGTATCACCAATCACCAAAATTTTTCACCCATCAGTTCTGAATTTTGTTTATTCAAGGTATTTTTATAGTTTTCCTTTTCATGTCTTGATTTTTTTAATTCCTCCAGTATGTATATAGTACAGCTCTAACACTGTTATCTGATGAATCAGGAGAACTAAGTGTTATACATACATAAATCATGGCCACAGAAGTCCCCACTTCCCTCTCAGTCTTCCCCCTTAATCACCAAATCTAGTTTTCCCCTTTGGGTCACAGGATGCCATGGAACCTCTAACTGAGGGAGGAGGGATAAGAATTATGGCGGTCCACTTTTCCTCCTAGGATGAAAGTGTCTTAAGGTGCACTTCTAACATCCAGAACTCCAAGAAAATAACACGAAAATATCAAGAAAATATTTGTTTTTTTATGATCACTCATTAGCCAAATGTAAAGCTAAAACTTGTCTGAGTATCCTAACTCCTATAATAATTATCATTCCCCTACACACCCAAATGGATGAACTTAGCGTAAAATTTGGTTCACCTTCTGCCTATGAACAATTATAAATAGGGAACACTTGAATTGATACACAGATGAGGAGAATTGTCTGTATTGGGAAATTAATGTCACATTTCCAAAAGCAGAACCCCAGACCTCATGCATCCTAGTTGAGCAGTCTACAGCTAAGGTACACTTCCAGCCTATGGTTCTTGCTTTTTATACTACACTCAAATCTAGGATCTTTTTCCTAAAGTACAACAAACATGTAGCTGTAAACAAAATATCATTATTGGCATTGATTTCTCTTTTCATAAAAACAGTTCTCATTTCTTTGTAACAAATCATGACATTGTTTGTTAATAGTCATCCTTTTCTATACCAGAGAAATAATACTAGTGAACAGTAATAGAATTGGGTGCTCTAAAAAATAGCAATTTGATTGGAAGTATAATACAAGATTAATTGCCAAGATAGGAGAATGAAAGTTGCTCATATTTTTAGGACTCCTGTAACTACCCCAAAGCTCTACTTGTCAGTGAGGAATTAATTAGACTATTTAGCATTCCAGACATCGTCATCACATGAAAATTCTCAAACCCCAGCCAGTAGCAGTGGTACACGGCCATAACTCCGGCACTCTGGGAGGCCAAGGCAGGAGGCCCAGGCAATTTAGCAACTTAGTAGGACACTGTTACAAAATTAAAAAAAAAAAAAAATTCTTTTAAGGGTTAGGAACATAGCTCAGTGTGAAGGCCTTGGGATTGGGGAAGAAAAAAACAAAACAAAACAAAACAAAACCAAAGTTAATGGTGAGATATGACCTGCTTTCCTTCTCTTTCAATTCTGATTTCTCATCAGAAACAAGAAGATGACACAGATTTAAACCCAAGAGAATATGATGGGGAACTGAGCCCAAATTGAAGTCAAAAGCATTCAAGGTAGATAGATGGCCAGTCGTGTGTCTGTGTGTCCCCTACGGGGAGACAGCACTGTCCTCCTTGGTATGTAAATTTCTCGCAGTATCTGGAAGACAGTATTATGAGCAGCTCCAGGATTCCTGGTTCAAATGGCCAGGTACTCAGGGAAGCAGCACACTCCACATTTATGGACTGTTGCTATTCATGCCATTACAAGCAGAGTGACATCCCAGGCACTAAAGTAAACTAGTCACTTTTAGACTCCTGTTAATTAAAGACCACTCCAAAGACAGTGTGGCAGTTGGCCCTGTGGGATGATGTAGGATTTGAACAGGAAGCAAAATGAAAATCACCTTTCTGTCTTTTCTTACTGAAACTCAAAACAGACAGGAAAAGACTTAAAAGGCAGCACACGCACGAAAAAGTGTTGGGTGGTGACAAATGTCCGCCCTCCGAATGGCAAGAATGAGTAGACAGATGCCTGACAGGTGGGGAGATTTTCAGCCCTGAGCGCAGGCATCGCACTGACTACGAGGGCATGTGGTATTTCAGTGAGGCGGCGGAAGGCTCCAGGCAATCAAAGTGAGGGGTTTTACTTCTGTCCGAAGCCCACAAAGCAGCTGCTGCAATAAGACGGTAATATAATGCTCAGTTACTGCAGAGAAACGCTCCCGTGAGGAGGGATCGCTACAGCAGGCCAGACAACTCAACGAGGGAAGGTTAAGGAATGAAAAGGTGGAAGGGGAATAAAAGAAAGATATTTCAAGAAAAGTATCTCAGTGGGAAATTATCTTTTGCACATTGAAATTTTAATAATGTTTACTTCTACTTACAGAGCCTATGAGTGACTTCATTTGGCTTAACTCACCTGTTTCGTGTTTTTTCAGCGGACAGTGTCCATTGTATGGTTACAAAAATCAAAAGGGGCAAATTTAGTGGTGGCAGGGGTGTGTTAAGTTTAAATATATTGGTTTATCATTTGTATTTTTTGTCAAGATTAAAAATCTGGGAAATAGTGAATCTATAATACCTGGTTACTTAGTATTTGAAAGGTAGAAAAATTCTAAATATTTGAATCAGTAGCATTTACTCTTTCACATATATATAATATGTATTTTATATACGTGTATATTGTGTGTATGTGTGTGTGTGTGTGTGTGTGTGTGTGTGTGTGTGTGGTACTGGGGATTGAACCCAGGGACTTTACACTTAGCTATATCTCCAGGCGTTCTATAAAGTTTTGTTGTTGTTGTTTTTAGTTTTTTGTCTTTATTTTGAAACAGACTCTTACTAAGTCACTAAGTTGCCCACATGGGGCTCAAACTTGTGATCTTTCTACCTCAGCCTCCCAGAGTGCTAGGATTTACAGGTGTGTGCCACAACGCCAAGCTATATAACTTTATATTTTTGTTTTTTAGGTTTCTTTGGTGGACATAAAATTTTACTAAATCAAGTATTAATATTAACTTTCGTTTAATTGGACAAATTTCCTTACATTAGTGATCAAAGTTTATTTCACTTTAGTCCACTAAGCCTATGCATCACTCGTAATACCAGTGCTGTTTCTGGCAAATAAAGACTTAAACCCCTAGCTAAGAAAAATAGAGAAAGGGAGAGAGAAAGGGGGGGGGGTGGGAGGAGGGAGAGAGAGAGAAATAAGAAGGCCTGGCCTGAATCTATTTGGGCCAAGGCACAACTTCCTCCTCCCTCCACCTCCAGTTAAGCACAAAACAAACAAAGTGGAGAAGGGTGGGACTATATTATAAAAACTCACTTAGTATACAAAATATACACTAACACCTAAACACTCACACACCCATATTCATAAGTACATATATATTCTAGTGTTCTCACCATATTAATACACTAAAACGCACATGTATCCGTTTTACTAATCAGCCTTGACTGTAACTCTGCTATAAACCTCACAAGATACGCCTCTGGACAGCACAAAGAGACCACAGAAGTGCTTGTCAAAGATATACATGTAGGCAGTGGAAGGAGTGATGGCCAAATCAGGGGGTCTCAGAGCCCAAAACAGCCAATCAAGTTGTAACAGCTCTCAAAGGGAGAGAGTCCCTTTCTCTCCATGTAATAAAGAGGCTTAAAACAAAGACCCCGAGTGGCAGCTCTGGGCTCCCCTATCTTACCCCAACAAGGTAGCTATCTACTTATTTTCTCTCCTTTTCCCAATAAAATGATTTTGCTTCCTCATTTCTTTTCCCTTTCCAATAAACTGATTTTGTTTCTCCTTCTAAACTTATATCTAATTCTTTTATTGCTGTAGGGTTTTTGCTAACCCTAGACAAAAATTTACCCTCATGAGACATAACATACTTAATTTTAAAGTCTTTTAAAAACTCATGTTAGGGCTGGGGATTTAGCTCAGTGGTTAGAGTGTTTGCCTTGCAAGCACAAGGCCCTGAGTGCAATCCCCAGCACCAAAAAAAAAAAAAAAAAAGTAAAAACTCATGTTAACACTCGAAAGACAGATGTCTCAAACCGAAAGTGAACATTTTAACCCCTGACTCTGAACTTCAAGCAGATTGATGAGAACAGGTGAGTTACAAAGTTTTAGGGTAAAGAGTGTCTCTTTATCCACTACACAAATTGTCTTTCAAAATTCAGCTAAGAGATGTCAGAAGACGGGGACGCTTGGGTGAAAGGCACAAACAGAAAGTGAAAAATTAAAAAAAAAAAAAACAAAAGTCGCTACCGGCAAAGCCTCCAGCTAATTCTGAAGATCATCAGTATCCGAACCAAAATTTGGTATTTCATTGTAGTTACAAGGCAAAAAGAATCTGAAAGGTGACCTGAACCAAACCGCTTCTCTGATGGAGGGTGTGGTGTTTCACGCTGGTGAAGTGATGGCCCGAGATCTTGCGGCTAGCTCAAGAGAGTCCTCACTGTTAGGGGCTGAAGTCACACGATGATGCCCTAGGCCCCGGAACCTCAAAATGGACCTGCGTTGGGAGATAAGGTCTTTACAGCAGTGATGAAGTTAAAAATGTCAGTAGGGTGAGCCCTAATCCAATATGCCTGGCAGCCTTTTAAGAGGAAATTTGTACACACACAGACCCAGGGAGAAAAAGGAGAGAGGCCTGGAGTCTTCCTTCACAGCCTCAGAAGCAATCAGCCTGCTGACACCTTCATCTCAGACTTCAGGCCTCCAGAACTGTGTGAAAACATCTCCATTGTTTATCATCCAGCCTGTAGTACGTGGTTAGGGCAGCCTCGCCCGACCCAAAGGCCAAAGCACAGCTGCTGCATTCCCTTGGAAGCCTGATTCAAAGGATGTCAGTGACACGTTAAGAATGGGACCCTGGGGCTGGGGATTTAGCTCAGTGGTTAAAGTGCTTGCCTTGCAAACACAAGGACCTGAGTTCGATCCCCAGAACCAAAAAAAAAAAAAAAAAACAATGGGACCCTGCATCGAGAGACTATGGGTTTCTCATCTTGAATATTATCGAGCTAAACAGATAGAGGGTTTCCCCTGGTCCTGCGAAACAGAATCATCGAGCCCTGTATATTTCAGAACTACATCTTCCCAGATGTTTTGGTCCTGCTAGGCCACGTCGGATCTCCCCATCCTCAACTGCAAAAACCAGAAATGAAGCAAGAGGTGAAGTTCCACTGCCTAATTTTGCTTGCTGACTGATTAGACTGTTAGTTACTTATTAATATTTGAGGGGAAATAAAATTCTAAAAAAAAATCATGGATCTGGGTTTTAGTCAAGAGGATTTTAATGCATCTCTAACATATTGGTGTTGAAAAAGAAACAGTAATGGCACTTTATACTACTGTATTACTGAAAAGGTGAAATAAAAATAAAATAAATTATTCTATATGAAAGGGATAAGTGAAAATTCCTTTCTTTTCTTTTTTGAAACATATAAGTAAAAATACACAAGTTAATCTTTTCCCCGGCATGTACTCTTTCTTTTTTAAAGCCAGTTTGGGGAAGGTCCAAAAGAGAGACAGCTGAGGCAGGAGGAATTAGGTCCATGACTGACCAAGTAATAAATGAAGCAAAATGAAGAAGTCTATGACATTTTATCTGGGGTTAGACTTTTGAGTCTAATGTTAGAATTAGAAAAACTGTTCTTAAAATCCTGGCAGACACTGGAATCATGCACTAAAGCATTAAATCCCTAATAGACATGGGAAGTCTGCAATGGTGAATTTAAAAAAAAGAAACAATCGGGCCTCATCACAGACCCAAGGACTCGGGGTCTCTGAGAATAGCGCCCCCCCCAGTAACCTGTAACAAATGCCCTTGCTGATTTTCATGCTCACCACGGTTGGAAAACAAGTGGGCCGGAAGAAGCCAAACCTGAGTTGGTAGTATATTACCTTCACATGTGAGATAACCAAAGCTATACAAACTAGTAGCATCTGTGTCCTGCACTTACAAATCAGAATTTGGTTTTTCACGGGAAATAATTACCCATCAAAAAATAACCCTGAAGGGGTTGGGGATTTAGCTCAGTGGTAGAGTGCTTGTCCACCAAGCACAGGGCCCTAATTTCGATCTCCAGCACCAGAAAAAAAAAAAAAGCAAAACAAACAAACAAACAAAAAACCCCGGAAAATCATTTTTGGAGGAGGAAATGGGTAATATGAGGGCTACATAGTACTAAACTAGAGCCCCTATGCCCTGCAACGCCCAGAAAAGACACACAGGCAACACGAGGGTAAAGCAGTCAGGGGGAATAGACAATAAAGAAAAGACTAGACTGGTCAGACCAGAACCACCCCCTGGGTCCCAGGAGTGCCACTATTTTAAATTTCACTTGTGAGATCAGGCAGCTTTTGTCTTTCTGTCAGT
Source organism: Hystrix cristata (assembly GCA_004026905.1). Lineage (NCBI taxonomy): Eukaryota > Metazoa > Chordata > Mammalia > Rodentia > Hystricidae > Hystrix > Hystrix cristata. Next base: position 2,358 of record PVJO010014714.1, on the reverse strand, counting down.
ACAGTATAGGCCCAGTTTTTTTAAATCAGGCCTAAATCCTTACAGACACTTGTGTGAGAAAAAAAAAAAAAGAAAAAAAGAAAATTGACTAGGACCAAAGACCCCCTTGTGCAAATGGCTAAATACCAAAGTTCAACCTTCAGCAAGAGATTAGGAACTTAGTTACATACTCTGAGCTTATTCTCTCTCGTGTGTGTGTGTGTGTAAGATCTCTGCCATCAGAAATCAAAAGTGCTAATGCTTTTCACATCTCATATTTTTATGGTCTCACATAATGTACAGGTGAAAAAATATATAACGCTCTATGACCAGACCAAAGGATGGCATGTCTTTAGTGAACCCAATGCCACGTTTATTCTAACTTGGCAAGCTTGTCCCAGTCCATAGCTTAACACAGCCTACCATAGTCGATGCCACAAACCTGAGCTTGGTCACCTTGCCAGGCTGAGTACAACTTCCGATCAAATTTGTGGTCATATTTGTTCATTTACACAGCGGCAAAAATCAAGTGCTAAATTCACTATCATCTCCACTGGGTGGGACTCGAGCCAGTTGTAAGGTGAAACAAAGACAGCCACAATGGGGGTTTTCTGGCTGTGTGACTGTTCACTACTCACAATCTACTCAAAGAAAATAGACAAGTCAACCGAGTGCTTTCATCCCCTTCAAAATGGCTGAACTGGAGGTACCTAATTGATGTTAGAAGGAGTCCAACTGTATAAAAAGCTAAAGATATTTTATTTTTTGAAGCGAAGTTAAAATAAATGAAAAAGATTTATTCAGTTTAACATTGTTTTCCTACTTTTATGTATATACACACTCATAGCCAAAAGATTACAACACTATACACTAAGTAATTTACAATGATTCTACATATAATTTTCTCATAATAAGGAAGTTTATAGATGGCTGTGGCTATAATCCCAGCACTCTTGGAGGGTGAGGCAAGATGATCCAAGTTCAAGTTCAGCCTGAGCAATTTAGCAATTTAAGAAGAACATGTCTCAAAATTTGAAAAGGGCTGAAGATGTAGCTCAGTGTGAAGGCCCTGAATTAAAAAATAATGTGTGTGTGTGTGTGTGTGTGTGTGTGTGTGTGTGTGTGTATGAAACATTTTCTTTACAATAATAAATTTAAAATAAGCAATAAAATTAAAAATAAATAATACAATTTATAACAACCTTATTCTATATACTAAATGCCTCTCTAGCATATCGAATAAAAATTATAACATGAAAATGATATAAAGATGTTTGTGTACATGCAAAGTGACAAAATGCAGACTATAAATAGCACTGATTAAACATGCAATTATATACGTGTATATATATATATATAGAGAGAGAGAGAGAGAGAAGGCTATAAGTAAAATTCAAAAACCTCTTAGAGAGATGAGTGACTATTTTTTTCAGTATGTACTTTTTGTTTCTCTTCATCTGGTCAATTTTTCTCTATTTTCCTACTTAAAAAGAAGAAAAAGATGAATTTAACAGTCCAAAGTTTGGTTTCAAGTGGCATTCTATCATATGGGTTGTGGTTTAAATTACATTCTTTTATCGTTTTTTAATTGTAAGTAGGTCTGTAGGACCTATTAAAAAACATGTGCTCAGTAGGGGACTTCTGAGATTCAAGATAATTCAAGATAAATGCACTTAAATTAGCAGGGGCTTTCAAGGGGGGAATTTCCTTTTTCAGGTTTCTGATGATCTCAGAAAATGGTGATTTTCTCCAAGTGGCAATCCTGATACAAGGGCTGGCTTTGAAAGCATCGTGTTGCTGTCAGAAATTCCTTTGCAGTCTTGGCACTTTCACTCTAAGACTATTTAGGAGTAAATTACTTATCCACTGTCTCCAAGAGACTTACTCAGAGACACCCAAATCCTGGTTCTTCTCTGCCTCTGTCCCTTCCCTCCAAACCACTATAAGAGCTAAAATTTCTCTATCCAAATTAAACTCTAATTTGCCTCCAAGTTCGATAATTGTATCTCAGACACAGACAATAGAGGCCTTTTCATTTGTCTAACTGTGCTGGTAGTGGAGGCCTAATCTCTGAATATCAATTTAATTTTCACCCACTAATTGTGCCATCATTTAGAAATTTGTGTTTTCCATCCTGATAGTTAATGTTTTGATTTACGACTTATCACTTTGTTATATTTATAAAACATTTAAAGTCTTTTGTGATATAAATGAAGCCTATTAAAATAAAAATAGAGGGAAACACATTGCAACTCATTTAACGTTTCTTGGATTGTTTTAATGAAAATAATGAAATTCTAGATAAAGTGATTATTCCTAAAACTATTCTGTATGATTACTTGTAATTACTCGTTTCTTTTACAAATGCCTTCTCCTTCT
>PVJO010014713.1:0-47377 GCA_004026905.1 Hystrix cristata | reverse complement strand
TTCCACTTCTCTTCATACCAGTCCTGATGTACTATTCTTTGGAATTGGAAGGGTTTGTGAGGCTTTGCTTCTCTGATTTCCCTATTAACTATTGTCTTTATCAGGTTCAGGAAGGAGGTGCTATAGATTAAAAGGATGTGGATATGAGTGCTGGCTCTGTCACTGTTACGGTTTATATGTAGATATCCCTCCAAAGCCTCGTGTGCTCACAGGTGGAGCTATTGGGAGGTTACTGGATCATGAGTATGTGGTACTCACCACTGTATTAAACCACTGGTGAGTTTATAGCTGGGTGTGATGTTGGGAAGAGAAGCCTGATGAGAAAAGGTGGGTCACTGTGGCTGTGACCTGTAGGGTATACATCCCTCCACCTCCCTTGATCCCTTTCTGCTTCCTGTCTGCCATGCCATGGGCTGTTTCTCCCCTACCATGCCCCACTGCCATGCCACCCTACCTTGGAACCAACTTACTATGGACTGAAACCTCTACAAACCATGAGCCAAAATAAACCTCTCCTCCTTTAACTCATGGGTGTCAGGTATTGTCCTAGTAATGAGAAAAGAAGACAGTCACGTATTAGTTGTGTAACTGTGGGCAAGCCACTCAATTCTCTTATCCATAACGTGAATGATTATATTCACTTGCCTTACAGGATCATCAAAAATATTAAATGCGAAGGCACATTAAAAACTAAAGCCTGGGGGCTTCTGGGAAGATGGGAGAGTAAGTAGAAGGACCAGCAATCTGTTTGACCACTTTTACAGCAGTGGCAGAATCTAATGTGACTTTTGGCACTTTGGAATCTATTAAAGGCTGGCAACTTCCGGGGAAGGCTTGGATGATAAGCTGCAGATAACTTGAATCATTTCAGGTCTTCGATAGTAACAGCTACTTAAGCTGTATCTCTTCACCCTATGGCAGGCAGCTGTGCTTCTGTTACTGCAGAAGTTTGTATACAGCTAGCAGAACTTGGGGTAAGCAAAAAGGACCCTGTCCTCCAAATATCAAGGATCCCTGCATTTACTGATGACTGGATCTTACGATCACAGAAATGGAGGTGAAGTAGAAATCACTGTTACTACATTTCTCATTACTGCAAGCCCTCCCTTTGTGGCTGAAGTGACTTGTATGAGATTTAAGGGGCCTGTGCCTTTACCCTCTCATTTGTCTCATTTTTCCTCTTTGAAGGCAAGACACTGAAGATTACTGCATTCAAAAGCAAGCACATGTACAAAAGAAATTAAAAAGTCACCAGGAAAAAGCACAGGATCAGAAAAATCTGAGAAGACCTTCAGCCTCTGAAGAGGCCTATCTTCTGCACAGATACTGCCTTCAACAATTAAAAACAAAGAAATAACACCAGCAAGTAGGGAAAGGGAAGAAGCTGATTTCCAGAGTTACAGTATTATCAGACTCAAATGCACAATTTACAACAACAAAAATGACAAAAAATTCAAAGAAACAGGAAAGTACAGTACAACTCATTCAAAAGAAAACCAACAGCAGCTGTTTTTGAAGAAGACCTAACAGAAGACCTACTCTACAAAGATTTTAAAACAACCATTTTAAAGATGCTGAACAAAACTGAAGGAAAATATGGGAAAAGTCAAGAAAATGATATTAAAAAATGGAAATATTATTAAAGAAGCAGAAAGCCTAAAAAGAAGCAAAAGGAAATTTTGGAGCTGAAACAAATACAATTCCTTAAAATGAGAACTTCACCAAGGGAATTCAAATGCAGATTTGAGCAGAATGAGAAAAGTATCAACAAATTTAAAAGACCACAGAAATTATCCATAAATAAGAAATATAATAAAAATTGTTAAAGAAAAACAAACAGAACCTAGGGGACCAGGAAGACACCATCAAGTGTCTTCAACATGCATACTGTCAAAGTTCCAGAATGTGAAAAGAGAAAGATAAAGAAACAAAGACCATTTAAAGAAATAACAGCTGAAAACTTCCCACCTTTCATGAAAGACATGAATACAAACATCCACGAAGCCTAAAAGACTCCGAACTGGTAAACTTGGAGACTCCCATCAAGCCTATTAAAATCAAACTGTTGAAAGACAAAGAAAATTGTGAAAACAGAAATAAGCAACTTCTCACATGCAAAGGACCCTCAATAAGATTATTAAATTTTTCATCAGAGGTGAGAAGGTGATAAGCTGATATACTAAATGTTGCTAAAAGAAAACAGCCAACCAAGAATCCTGTGCCTGTCAAAACTGTCCTTCTGCAAAGGTGAGAGGGAAATTAAGACTTTCCCAGATAAGTGGAACCTGAGAGCATGCATTACTTGCCCTGCAAGAAATGTTAAAAGGAATCCTGCACGTTAAAATGAAAAGAAACTAGGGCGTAGCTAGAAACTATAAAGAAATAGCAATCACTAAAGGTAAATACATGGAGAATTGTAAAACTAGTACTATTATAAGAATGTTATGTAACTACACTTTTGTTTTCTACCTAATTTAAGAGACTAATGAATTAAAAATTATGTCATCTATTTATACATATAGTATACAAATATATCATTTTGTGACCTAAACTGAAAAGAGTGGAAAAGGAGCTATTTAAAGAGCAGATCTTTTGGTATGTTACTGAAATTAAGTTGGCATAAATTCAAATTAGAATGTTACAACTTTAGTGTGATAGATGTGATCCCCACAAAGAATATGTTTAAAGAACATGTCCAACAGGAACTCAGAAAGGAATTTAAATGTTTCTCTACAAAAAATCAAGTAGACACAAAAAAGACAGTGGTACAGGAAGAGAGCAAAAAGCTATCATTATATAGAAGACAATTCATGAAATGACGAAAGACTCATTTGTAATTACTCTGAATGTAAACAGAATGAACTCTTCATTTAAAAGACAAAAATTAGCAGAATGAACTTAAAAACATGGTTACAATATATGTTGTGTACACACAAATTAGTTGCAAATGAGATGAAGAACAATACTTCTTTTGATCCACAGATACAAGTCGGTTGAAATGAAACGATATAAAAAGGATATTTTCTACAAACAGTAACCAAAATAGAGCAAAGTGGCTAAGCTAATGTCAAACATAACAGACTTTAAATCAAAAATCTTACAAGATACAGTAAAGGATATTACATATTAGTAAATATAATTTATTATTATTACAAGGAGATTAAACAGTTATAAACTTGTATGCACCTAATAAAAGACCATCAATACAATTTGAGTTAATGTCAATAATAATAACTGGGGCCTGTACTCTCAGCACTCTGGGAAGCTGAGGCAGGAGGATAGCAAGTTCAAGCACACCCTGGACAATTTAGTGACTTAGAGAGACCTCATCTCAGAGCAAAAAAAAATTTAAAGGAGTTGGTGGGGTAGTTCAGTGTGAAAGCCACTGGGTTCCATTCCCTCAGTACAACAAAACCACAAATAAATAAATAAAAAGCTACCCATCTCATTAAGTTAATGTTTATAATTTTTTCAAAAATGGAGATTTTAATACCTCACTTTCAATAATGGGCAGAAAAAAAACAGGCAGAAAATAAGTAAGAAAATAAAGGAATAAAATAGAACAAAGAACAAGCAAACTCTTAAAATTAAGTCTTGGTAGATTTAAAAATATATAATAGACAGTAACACTGGCATCACTGTTATGTGTAATCAATGTGAACTTCCTCTCATAAATCAGTTAGTTTTATGTAACAAATTTAAATAGAAATAGTCGACAAGATAAGCCACACTGGGTATGATTTCAAGGTTGAAAACATTTTCTAAATAAATCCTTTATGGCATGACAAAAAAAGTCAAGAACAAAAAGTCAATTCAAAAAAGACAGAAGGGTGAGAAAGACATCTCCCCAAAGGTGGAATACAAATGGCCAATGAACCTACTAAAATATACTCTACATCACTAATCATTAGAGAAATGCAAATCAAAACAATAGTGATACCACCTCACATTCATTACGATGGCTGCTATCAAAGAGTGAAGAAAACAGTTTCATCAACGAAGATATGGGGAAATTGGAACCTCTGTGCACTATACAGAAAATGTAAAAGGATGCAGACGCCATGGAAAAAGAGTATGGTGATTCCTCAAAAAAGGAATAATAGAATGATCAAATGACCCAATGATTCTATGCTTGGATGTATACTGTACTCAAAACAATTTAAGTAGGATTTCAGTTTTCAAAAGAAGATAGACAAATGGCCAAATAGTATATATAAAAACGTTCAATTTAACTAAACATCAGGAAAATGCAAATCAAAACCATAATAACATATAACCTCACACAAACTAGAATAACTATTACCAAAAAAAGATAAAAGTAAGTATTGACAGGGATGTGTGAACAAGGAAACTTTAACACTTGCTGGAAATGTCTATGCATACAGCCACTATGGAAAATAGGATGGGAGTTCCTCAAGAAATTTTAAAACAAAACTACTACATGATCTAGCAATCCCATTTCTAGATATGTATCTATGAATGAACCTTGAGAACATCATGCTGAATGAAATAAACCAGTCACAAAATGACAAAAGCTGTATGATTCCATTTATATGAGGTATTTAGAGTAGCCAAAGTCACAGATACAGAAAATGCAATGGTGGTTTCCACAGGATGTTCACAGAGAGGAAATACAAAGTTACTGTTTCGTGGGTATAGAGTTTCAGTTTTCCAAGATGAAAAGAGTTCCAGAGATGGATGATAATGATAGTTATAAAACAGTATTACATACTTAATGCCACTGACTTGCACATTTAAAAATGATGAAGATGGTAATTTTTTCCTATATGTATTTTACAACAATGGTAATTTTTCCTTATAGGTATTTTACAACAATAGAATATGAGAGACTCCTACAGAAGTTTAAGTTTCTGCTGTATTGTATTTGTCCTCTCTCTAAATGACATGTCCCCATGAAGACCATACCTTCCCATAGGAGGAGCTGTGCTTTATAATTTAGCATATCTTCAACATAAAATTCAGCATCCTATATCCAAAAGCCCTATAAAAAAAGGTTGCTACTGCTATTCCTGACAGAATACCTCATTAATATGTTGTCTGGGATAAAATGAAGGTAAAATAATGTCTCCCCCAGAAAACATTAACTAGAAAAGTTAATATAGCATAGCTAACTTAAAGATAAATATCCGCTGTGATCCCCAACACAAACATTTTAAGAGTGGCAAAACTAGTAAGTTGTTAAAAACACAAGCACACGTTCCTCCAGGGTAGAGTGATACTCTCCCTCCCTGCTCTGTGATCACACCATGTTAAACACTTACACATTACACTTTAATTCACTTACTGCCTATTTTCTCCTCTGCGTAGTGAAATTCTTGAAGACGGTGACTGTGCAAAGGACCTAGCTGACACATAATGTTTAAAGTTTTCTCATGGAACTAACTCACTCTAAATATTACTGCCTACTACAGACAGAAATGGAAAATTCATTTGCTCGACCAACTAAAAGACCAAGTCTGGCTGGGGATTTAGCTCAGTGGTCAGAGTGTCTGCCTCACAAGCACAAGGCCCTGAGTTTGATCCCCAGACCAGGTCTAATAAAAGACACGGCAATATACAAGACAAATACTGAACCAAAGAAGTCAAACTGCTTTTGTTTGGCGGGGAGGCTGTTCAGAAATAGTTTTTTCTAACTTCCAGTGGAATCTTGATTGTTTTTCTTCAGAGAGAATTCATTCTAACACGCACAATTTGCATTTGTCCTTGTGGTGGTATTAAAATGAATTTCTAGGGTGGACTCTAGAGACTGCGTAAGTGCTTCCACAAGCTTATAAGAAGGACAGAAGGATGTTGTCAGACATGACAGCTGTTACTATTTTCTTTTATGTATTAGTCAGTCTATAGAGCTATACACAACTACTATAACTGATTCCTTAAATCTGTGTTTTCCGACACGACAGTGACGACTGACATTAGAAGGAGTGTATCTACTGACATTTTCCAAATTGCTTCTTCAGGGACAGGCTGAGAGTCTGTATTTATAAAAATTCTTGTCTAACCTGTTCTGGCAAGAAATGATAAAATCGCTAATAATAATAATTCATTGTTTTAGTCTGGTATTCAGAAATAGAATGGTATATAATTACGTGTATCTTTAATATATGGTTTTAATAACTGATATTTATGTTAATATGCTTTCATTAAAGTTCTAAAACTGCCTTTTCATCTAGATGTGAATGAAGAGCTGAGAGTGAAATTTCAAAACTTAAAAAGTAATTGACTTTTGAAAACACATTTTAAACACTGCCAGCCACCTGTGAAACAAGCCATGCAGATAATCCGCAATGTATTGACTACAAAATTAGATTATTACTCTAGCATCCCCAAAATAAGCTGATTTAAAAATTCAGTCTACTGTTGTAAAGAGTACATGGTTGAAAGCACACTGCTAATCTTTTATAATTCTGAATATAATATTCAGAATTATAAAAGAATACCTATCTCGAGACTTTTGTTTGAAGAATAAACAACTCTTTAAATTAATGTGATAATCTGGGATTAATGCACACAAAATTGAAGTCTCAATTTCTAGAACAAGTATCTTCAAGAAAACTTGTGAAAGGTTAATTTCCACCCAGCTATGTATGGAATACTTTATTCAGATGATTCCTAATGCTTCAATTAATCTGATTAATATTTCAGGAGCCTCTTAAAACCTAGAAAAAAAAACTGCAATACTTTAATAACTTACTAAACATTTGCCAAAATTCAGTAACTAAAAGTGCAATTCACAGTTAGGTTTTTACCTCTTAAGTATAGGAGGAATATAATATTTTCCTTAGATATCAGTTTCATTTATTCATGAATGTACAATGACATTCAGGGAATCAATTTGGTCTTGGGAAAAATCAAACTGTAAGAATAAAATTTTATTGGATTCCAGGAGAAACAAGGATCCTAGACTTTTTAGTACTTTATTTGCAATATAGGTGAGATCTTGAGTTATTTTAGCAAGAAACTTCATTATAGATGTAAAAAAATGTCATTATGATGATAATACAAGTGCACACAGGAAAAAAAAGGAAACAGAAGAGCTGTCAATGGTGATAATTCCAATTACCAACTGAAAGCATTTGTAAATGGATTAAAATCTAAGACTGATTTTTCAACAGAAGTCAATATGATGAACTCCTGAACCATCCTGTCATTGGCTGTGAGCTGACAGGAAGAAACGATTGAACAGGGTATACATTTTATACCACATAATCAATTAAGCAGATTGTCTATATGACATGTTAATGTTTTAGTTTCTACTTCCTCTCATGTCAAGCATTTGTTCAAAGCAATTTTTAGCAAGGTAAGAACTGTTGCTTCTTTAGAACAGTAAAATTAACAACTAACATGAGTAACCAAATAGTAAATTAAAGGAAGTTTTTCTTTATGAAAGTATTAGAGCTAATAAAAGTTTAATTTGACAGAATATGATTTTTGAAACTCCATGGAGTTTGAGCATTGTTACCTGTTAATATTATTATTTTTGGGGGGGTCCTGGGGATTGAACTCAGGGCCTTGCCCTTGCTCTACCACTTGAGTTAAATTCCCAGCCCCCATTAATATTTACAAGAAAAAAAAAAGAAGAAGAAGAAAGGAACAACGCGTCAAACTACACCTCGTAATACAGTAACACAGTACTGCAGAGAGCAAAATCTAGACCATGAGAAAACTCCAAGACAACCACCCCAGTTTTCCTACAAATAAACTGCAAGGATAACCAAGCACGGGGAAGTCAGGTTGAAGAAATGGGAGGGGGGACCTATGGATTAGGACATAACTAGAAATAAGAGCAATGAATTAGTTACTATATTGAGGTGGTACTGATCATTTTTTTAGTGATGTTTGCGCTGTGGTTTTTAAGGAACACTTTTAGAAATACATGCTAACTTATGGATACAATTATACTTATGGCTATAGCTATAGAGCGCCTGAACTGCCCTCATGACTCAACTGGGGGAACAGGTGAAGTACGGATGAAACAGTTAGCAGAGTGTTAGGCCAAAAGCCCTCACTCTAGACCAGGCTCGGCCACCAGTCTACAACAGCAATGAAGGAGACCAGCATCGGGAAAGGGCAGGAGAGCAGCTGCACTCAGCATGGCCATGCTGGGAAGCACAGACAAAGAAGTTCAAGATCTGTCTTTGAGGGGCCTACAGAAGCGCTAGGGCTTTATACATAAACGAGCAGGGGGAAAGGCTGGGGTTTGCACAGCTGTAGGGTTTGCACAGCTGGCTGGGTGGGTGATCTTGTGCAATCCCGGTCAGTCCTGCGGTTTGGTTGCACGGCACCTCAGGACTGGCTCTGTGAGCGTCTAGGGGAGAGGTCATCAGCTGATGGGCAACTCAACTCCCAACAAGAGATGATGGTGCTTGCTTAGGGGGACAGCCTCAGTTCCTGTCATGGGGAGGTTGCTCCTGCTTAGGGGTGACCTCATCATGGAGCCCTGGGGTGCTCTGCCAGGCTCTGCTTTTCCTGAATTCTGAGGCGCCTCCAAGTGGAGGACAGTGACTACAGACTTCTAGGTATTGCTCCAGGCAGTCTGGAGCTGGAGGGCAACTGTCAGATGTCCCTGCAAATCCTGAAGACAACTTTCCTATCTTGGTATCCTGAGTCTTGAAGAGTAATGAGACAGGGTAGGTAAATTTAGGCCTCATAAACTTTGTAATACACAGCCTCCTTCAGTTATTAACATATCTGCATGTGGGGCTGAGCAGGGATCTGATTCAAAGTTTCAAGGGGATAAAGGAGACAAAATAAAGGCAGCAATGCCAAGCTTCATCCTGTTGTTAGTCATCCACAGAGCATCTCTGGACCCCGGTGCTAACCTGTTATAAAATCGGTTTGTCCAGAAGCTGCTAACTGTTGAGACTGGATGATGACTTTATTAGACTGCAGTGTAACACACATTTTATTTCTAATTTTGAAATTTCTCCTATGTGTCAGTTTGCTGGAGCTGCCATAACAAAATCCACAGGCTAAGTGGCTTAACCAACAGATATTTATCTTCTCACTGTTCCAGAGGCTGGGAGTCCAAAATCAGGGTGCTGGCAAGTTTGGTTTCTTCAGACACTGCTCCTCCTTGCTCGCTGACAGCCTCGTTCTCACTGCGTACTCGCATGGCCCTGGGCACCCTGCGAGTGTGAGGACATAGTCAGACTGGGTTAGTGCCCACCATAACAAGTCCATCTGAACTTCAGTACTTCTATAAAGGCTCTATCTCCAAGCATAGTCACATTGTGAGGCATCGAGAATAGAGATTTGAGAGGGATAGAACTCAACCCAGAATAACACAATAAAAAATTGGTGAGAAACAACAAAATATGATACAATATTTAAAGACAAAATTAAAAACCTCAAAAACTGAAATATCTTTTATGTAAGCCAGCCAATGTGTAGTGTTCTCTTATGGCAGCCTTAGCAAAATACAGTACACATGGGAAATTTCCCCTTTGAATATTTACACAGGCATCCTCACTCAGTGTGCACCCCTCATAGAAATGCTGTACTTAATTTTTTTTGTAGGAAGTTTCTGAGATCTTAGAGACTACAGTGCATCATGAGGGGAAAAATGTTTGCTGTGAGCACCCAGCTATAACCAGAATCTAAAATATTATCTATTTTTAATGGAAATATTCATCCTAGAAAACATAGTATTATTCCTCACTTCTATAATTATGCACAAACTGGAAAACTGACATGAGTTAGGGTGTAGTATGACTAGGAAAACTTTTAATTGGTTAACTCTCCTCACCTAGTGTCTCATGTGCTCATTTCTACCTCAGGGATGGTCACCCCTGGGCAGCCCCAGAACTTGATTTTTCTGTTCCATGCAACAGGAACTTAAATGAAATCACTAGCCAGACATCACATAAATCTGGGAAGATGATAAGTTAATTAGAAGTCAGCGTCTAATTCAAAGAAAGGTCCTGGCACCTTGAATGAGTAGAGATAAATAAAATGATAAAATTTAATAGGGATAAATATATGTTGTACACTGGGGTCCAAAAATACTTACGGGCAAAATATTAGTAAAAAGAGAGAGAAATGATTTTACGAGAACAACATTATAAATTTTGGTGAAATTGTTAACTGGTGCTAAGGATACTGCAGTTCAATGATGTGCTTACTGAGAGTTACTATATTATTAGGCCACATCGTGAGCATTACAATAACTCAAGAGAGATGAAGGTCCCATTTCAGTCCAGGCTACCCAGGCTTCTGCTGGGACATTCTGTTTCCAGGTAAAACAGTTTGACGTATAATGCTAGAATAGTGAATATATTTAATTCCCTGTCAAATGAAGAAGAGTACTACAACTTGAAAATACTGACCAGGATAAAACAAGACTCTTTAGTGAGAGATAAGCTTGTGTTCAAATACATGGAAGGCCGCCATTTGGAAAGGCTCTGGCATATCCTCCAGGGCCCAAGTGGGAAGGATCAAGCTAACTCCTCCTCATCCTTCAGAAAACAATTGCTTCCTCGGGGAACCTTTCCTGGCTCCCAGACTGGGCTCCTCGCCCCTGGCCTGGGCTCCAGGTTGCATCCTTCTCTCTCAGGGAACAACCCTACTTCTAACTGTTGTTAGAAATACCAGGTGGCTACAAACAACAGGAATTAGTATCTTACAGTTCTGAAGGATGGAAATCCAAGATCCTAACTACTTCAGAGTCTGGTGAGGGCTCACTTCCTGGTTCACGGATGGTACCTTTTGGCTCTGACCCCGCATGGCATATGTGCTGAGGCGTCTCACTTTTGCCTCTTTTATAACGACATTAATCCCAATCAGGACACTTCTGCTCTCTGGAGCCAACCCTCTCCCAATACCGTCCTCTTAGGAGTTAGGATTTCAACAGACACAAGCATGCAGACCGCAAGCCTCAGACACACTGGAAGATCCCAGAGAGGGTGGACCAGATCTGATTTGTTAGTTCCAGAACACTCATACCTAGCATGGCCGAAAGAATCCATGAGAAATGGATAGATTTAACATAGAGACACAGCTTCCAACAGAGTTTTACAGAGACTCATGGGCTGCCTCAAGAGAGGCCTTTGATGAGAGGCCTTACTCCAACCTACGTGACATCAGGTTGAGGGGATTAAAATGACTGAACTAAATGATTTTTAGTGTCTTTGTCAACCAAGGACCTGTGGCTTGAATCCTGTTGGGAGAGTTGTGCTTACTGTACTGTAGATTTCATTTTAGCACTTCAACTCAATTCTGATCCATTTTGGGAAAGCTTAGCAGTATATTTCTACATAATTGTTTCTGCTCAAACCCACATTTCATTTGGTATTTCTCCCCATCTCTTTTTCTCTTTTCTCCCTACTCCCCAAAGTCGATGAATAATAATTCTATTTTATTGTAAGGATATAAAGCTTCAGAAAACACAGCAGCAGACAGTGAGGTGAGGTCAGCCTCAGAGAAGAGAAAAATATGTCTGAGATTCTTCCATCAACTGTGCCAAAAGTAAATGCAGATTTGATAAATGATACAAAGTCATTACCTCTCCATTTCCCTTTCTGCTTTTTTATGAGAGCCCAATTTTCCATAGAAACAAATCAGATTTACAGCAAATACAAAGATTGCATCTTTTATTTATAAGGCAAAAAACTACCCAAATACTTTTCATTAAAACTGTGTGCCCTGTAATACTGGTTCTCAAAGTATTAGTCGAGCACGGCATAGCTCTTGTTATTCCTGTGGGAATTATAAGTAAAGAGGTTGAAGGTCACTCTTCTCTGAAGTTACTGAGACTATCAATCCTGACCTCGGTTACTTGATTCAGTTTGATAATAAACTTTGTCCATGAGATGTATGGACACTTGCACAAGCTGCTACCTCTCTTCCACTCTCTGCCTTCCTTCTAGAGGCAACCTTTTGTGAGAGTATCCTCCAGCCCTGAATCAATTCATAGACAACTGTGGAATTAGGAAAACATTGTTATTAACCAGTACAAATAAAAATGCACATATAACTTCTTTATTTTGAGCCCTATTGCATCTCTCTCTGATTGCCCTCATCTTGTAAGTTTTAATTTCTCCTTTATTTTTCACAAGGTATTTTGGCTGAGATTCTCTAACTAGCTCCCTTCTCACCTCTCCTGTTTATTGTTCTGTTCTGTTTTACTTTGCAGGGCCTAAGGTCAAACCCAGGAACCACGCATGCTAGGCAGGCACCATGCCTCTGAGCTATACCCCCAGCCCTTCTATTAGGATGTTAGAGCAGTTGTCTTTCAGTCTTTGGGTTACTGTTTACTGGACTCCATATAACTATTTCCACTTAAATCACACAGGTTGATGCCTCTTTAAAGCATCTCACAGTATGGCTACTGAATACTCACTGATCCCAGTGTCCTTGCAATACTGGACCAAGTACTGTCCCATGACTTTTAGTAGATGATTATACTCTTGGATATTGAGAAATTCTTGTTTATTATGGGATGGTTCCATGATCTCCAAGGGTATGTTAACAATTCCAACCACACCTGTGCCGAGTCTGAGGGAATAAATTCATATAAATTTTTTTAAATTTGGCTGAAGGAAAAGAAACAACAATTATGTATTCATTTGCAACCGGTGTTTTCAAAAGTAAACTTATTCTCTTTGTCTGGCCCATGTCAAAGTTTAAAAAGTTAACTTATGATTCTATTTTATTACCATAACCTATGGTTATCTCAGATGTGTTAGGTCCCATAATACAAAATTGCTTCACTATATCATTACTGAATTAACACAACTCTTCTCCCAAACCTACTGCTTTACATGAAGGTTGGTGCGAAGGAGGAGCTTTTCGGCATAAACACCAGTAACAGTGTCTCACTGCAATAAACCTCCATGATCGTCTAATGATACTGACCAGAGTCACTTTCTCTGACTCTCTCTCACTTGTTGGACTGGATTTCTCCTCAATGCACAGCAACTCGGGAGTAGAAGTCAACCATGACTATTAGTAGAAGTCAACAGTGACTTCTACTAATAGAACACAAGGGTTGCATTAACCCAGAGGGAGACAGGTATCTGTTATCTTAAAGAACAGAGGTTTGGGTTTGTTTGTGGGTTTTTTTGGCTGTATTTTTTTAATTTTCACTTTCCTAATGGCACTTGATGCACATACCTAGGATAGTCTGCTTGGTGATAAAACCTGTTCTGAGAAAACCATCCAATTTTCTAACAATGCCAGTTCCCTATTGCCTCTCCAAGGCCCACTAGTTACATCTTTCCAAATTAAGGGTCACACCTGTCGAATTTTTACCATATTCCTCTTCCACCCTGCCTTTCCTTCACTATTCTTTCTGTAAGTCTAAATGTGGGCATCACTTCTTCCAGGAATCCTGACCTGACTTCTCCTAGTCTGGTTACTGCCTTTCTAAATACAGTGATACCTCAGTTGTCAAAAGGGTCCCAGCTAAAACTTTCTATTACTCACTACTCAACCAGCAAAGTTTGAAAAAAAAAATTTGCTCGGTGTTTATAACTTTGTTCCACAGTCTAACTGAAAATCTGACTTGAAAAAGCCCGTATGGACCAAGAGTGAGTCACACATCACACTTCATCAAGGACACAAAGCGCTGACACCTCGGTCTAAGTGCTGCTCTCGCCTGACAACATGCAGGGCTTGTGTTAGTGAGTTAAAACATTAAAACACTCATCACTGTGCTTTTTTGGTGCTTTATTTGCATAAAAGATTGTAACTATGGCTCCAAAGAAGCTTAATGATACCAGCAACAAAGCTAAGAGGAAAACTGTAGAGAGCACGATACAGTTAAAGAAAGAAATCACTGTGAAATTTGTTAAAGTCCTTAGAAAAATGAATTTATAAGTGTAATTTTGGGGCCTCAGAATCAACTATTTGGTTTTCCATTATTTCTTATGGGAAAAATATGTTCAGTTCTCAAACTTTTCAATGTTCCAAAAGAAATTTGAAACACTCTGAACTCGACAACCAAAGTATCACTGTGCTCTTTCTGATCTGATGCTCACCTCTAGCATGGTATTTACTCACTCACTCACTCAAGCTCAACACCTGCCTGGCACAGTCCCACAAACTAGGAACACAGTGATAAACCAGAAAGATAAGGTCCCTGAGTAGGAAGCTTCTCTTTGACTAAGGGATGACAGGTGTGATGCTAATAAACAGATTAATGTCTAAGAGCTTTTCAGATAGTGGTAAGTGACATCTGGAAAATATAATAGGTGATATAAATATCTGAAGAGTGGTAAGTGGAGGTGACCACAGCGGCCAATTTTAAATAGTCAAGGCAGAACTAGCTATATGGAAAAGATGCTGGAATTGACGCCTGAATGGCACAGGAGGCCCAGCAGTCATAAAATCTGAGAACAGAAAGCTCGCGGCACAGGGAAAGGCAAGTGCTGAAGTCTTCAGGCAGGAAGTGTCTTAGCAGTCAGAGGAACAGGAATGCAGAGAGCTCAGTCTAAGAGAGGGACGTGGATCAGGGAACATCGTGGTAAGTAGCTCTACTCTAACAGCTCCGGGGCATTAAGCAAGAGAGTCAATAATTTCAGGTTTTAAAAGATTGTTCTTGCTGTTTTTATAAGTGTATACAGAAATGCATATTCATGTACTTGTCCCTTTCCCTGAACTAACTACATATTCTTAAGCAAACAACAGTTTGACTTGACCATTTTGCTTAGTGCAGGGTCCTGCACATATACCATAAAACTGTTGACTAATAGTGAATGAACTGCTGGTTCCTTTAGAGTGCAGAATCAAGATAACAAATGCTCCTCTGCCCCATTCTACTGGTCATGGGTATCTTGTCTGACTGTTCCTTCCAGTAGTGTCTCTTTGGGACTCCACGTAACTGATGAAAGCAGTCTGTGGAATTTCAGGCCATCGGGAAAACAAGAGAATCTGTTACTGGAAAGTCCAAATGGGCTGGAGGCTTAATTAATAAATGCTCATGCAGGTATCTGGCAAATATTTACACGTGTTAAAGGCAGCACAAAATGTTAACTGGGCTGGTTTCCAAGACTATGGATTTTTCTCTTCTAAATTTTATTTAATGTGTCTACAATGTTTTTTAAGCTGGTAAAACATTAAAACCCTGATGAGATAGCACAAGCCATGATCAAGTATCAAATTATTCAAGAAATGTAATGAAAGAACTTCCAAAAGTGTGCTTTTTCCTTAGAGGAAGCATACAGCTTTATTGACAACATAAATTAGGCAGATTAGTGCCTGAACACTGACAGAAAGGGTGCACAGAGAATATGACACCTGCTCCCATTATGATTAATCACGCCTCTCACTCCACAGACAATCTGACTGAGACCTCGCTCTGCCTGCAGGTACAGGTGAAACAGAAATCATACTTACAAGGACTTCTGTTTCAACTGAGGGCCCACTTTCTCATGCATTTTGATCAAACGGCTATTACTGTAAATGAACATTCCATCTTGACTTGGGTTTTCTATGCTCACTCCAAAGAACAGGGAGAGTGTCCTTGCTTTTTTTAATTCCCTAGAGGTACATTTGGAAAAGATTTTTTAAATTTTTATTAAATAAAAGTATGCACTTTACAAACTGCTAATAATTATATTCAGAAAGTAAGCATCCAAGGAATGATATATAACATATCCAGCTATTTTGCAAAACCTGGTAGGAATGTATATCCGGTGTCTCCATATAGCCAAGTATTCTGCATAACTATCCCAGTCAAACGCAAGCATTTTCTGATTCTAAAATAAGTCTCCTAATTTAAATTTACAAGAACCAGAAAGTGCCAAGAGAGTTCTGCAATGTTAATTGGCCTAATTAAAGCATTTCTGAAAAACAATAATTTGGCTTTTTAAAACTATAGGTTTTTCTACCACTGGACGTAATTTCTAACTTTCAGTGTGTTCCCACACAGCCAAATATCCTACGACTAGAATGTACCAAAAGATATGCTTTAGCTTTCTCTGGAAACTTTTCCAAAAACCAAAGGTAAATAAAAATTAATAAACCAAGTTAATAAGGGCAACGGATATAAACTGTTTTTCTGACTTTGTTCTATACTATGTTTTGTGTTAAACTTTTCTATTAAATGTATGAAAACACTGACAAATAGCAAAATGTGTTAGAAACTATAGTAGCAGGAGGCTGCAGACAGCTGTGAAAATTGTCCGTATGTAAGAGGCAGATGTGGCTCTAAATGCAAGTTCACTTTGGAACTAACTGGGCAGCTATGGATAAGCCACTTAAATAAACACTCTGCCTCACCTGGAACATGGAACATGGAACACCTCACCTAATCATGTGGCGTATCATGAGGAGTAAAACGTACAATTTTAAATATGTGGAACAAATTTGTGCTTTTTTGTTTTGTTTTTTAACCAAGAAAATTTATTGGTACATTTTAGATATACACAATGATCACATTCCTCATATTTAATTTGTATCAGTACGTGATATCTTGGTTCCCCCTCCCCCCACTTCCCCACCCCTTCCCTTCAACTCCTCTTCCCCACCTTATTTACAACAGCTTTATTTACATTCTTCCATTTTTTCCTGGGGTAGGTGGGGGAAGGAATACTCCTCTACGCTAGTCTAGTCGTAGTGTAGACTGGTTCAACCATGGTGGAAATCAGTGGGAGACTCCTCAAAAAAACTACAACTAGAGGTTCCATTTGACACAAATATATGGAACAAATTTGGTGCATAACAAACGTTATTCTTATTTTCCTTTCTCAACCAAGAATGGCACCAAATAGAGTTCTTCCTCTACACTCAACTGTAGCTTCATGTCATCCACAAACATAGCTTTTTCTTTTCAGGACCCTGACCATGAGCTCTTACAAAAGACGGTAACAGACCTACTGGGCTGATTCAATGCATCTATTATTAAAGGACCATGATAATGTTCTGCCAATCCTTCCAACATGGACATGATACACAGAGTACATCAGACTTTCTATTACACATTTCTTTAATGCATGTACATTTAAGGTAAACATACATGGATCAAACTTTTTCTTAAAAATCTTTAGTGAATAATGAGATACCATTTTTTCAAGAAACAACAGTAATCAGTATGTAATGGAGCCTAAAACAGGGTTCACCAGGATATGCTATAGCCACTTTCATTAAGGGGCATACTGTTTGACTTCAAATTTTTTTTAAATAGCATTTTGCTATAAAAATCTGTTAATGCAACTGGCATTATTAATAAAATATATACATGAGTCAATCTGCATACATTACACTATGTTAACAAGTCATCAATGGGGTTTTTCTTTCTGAAGACTTACAGGGAAGTCTTTGCTTGTCAATTATTCTGACAAATGCATAAGTAACATTTTGAACTGATTTATTTTGATAAATGCAGAATTAACATTTCAAATTTAAGTTTTGAGGAAAGTTATAGTTATATAACAGTATATGATTCATCAAAAATAATACTGAAACTAATCATTCCTCCCAAAAAAGTTTCTCAAAGATATGGCAATTTTCAAAGTTTTACCTTATTTGGGCAACAGTGATTATTGCCAGGTCCACTTGGTTATTAGCATTTGGGTTGGAGGACAACTCAACCTTACAAATGTCAATATTTGGTTTTCTAAGTTAGCCTTGCTATTTTTATTTTAACTATATATGTGCTATGTTTACTTGAATATTATGTCCTATATTTTAATCTGCTGGACAAAGGAAGATATTGGGCTCCACTCTCTACAGTTTAAACAACAAGTTACAGAGCGACAGTCACTTCGTGGCTTGATAATCTAGGCAGGTCAACTTCATCTTCATCCAGTGTAATCTACCAGATCCTGAACCGATTTTTCACTGTTTTTCAAAATTTTTAACATTGTGTAGACAAATATATTCTCATGCCAATATATACTTTATCAGTTTATTTTGAGGGGGAGTTCTGGGAATGGAACTCAGGGCCTTTCAGTTGCTAGGCAAGCGCTCTACCACTTGAGCTCAATCCCCAGCCCAATATATACTTTATAAATATTTCACACTGTTTATCTTGGCGGAGGAATCTTGACTATATTAGGATTCATGTCACAAGATATCGCAAGCTGAAAAAGAAATTGTTATAATAACCATCAAACCTGCCTACTTAGAAATCAGAATTTAACACACAGAACCAAGGATCCTTGTAAAGAGAAAACCTATGTCTTACCTTTGTTTCTCTTTAAGAGTCTTACGCGTCGATTCTGTATCTTCCAAAGCTTTCTGTAACATATCCTAGCTCATTTGGTTGGGGGAGAACATAAAGTTGACAAAAAGTAAGCTGACCTTATCATATTATCCAAATATTTCAAGGGTAGTGATGATAGATCACATTGCCTAATACATAGTACATATTCAATAGGTCTTTGGTACATGACTAAATTCCAACAGGTAGAAAAGAAATCAAATCCTAACCCACCACGCCCTTGTCGCACATATTTAGACGTACTCTCAGCTTTTTAGAGAAGAATCTTCACTCCCTCCAGTGGCATAATGGCTTTGACACAAACTACATGAAAACCTGGGTGAGATATTCAGTGTACCTGGGATCTGGCCTTTGTCTGTGAGACTAGGCAGTGTTCAATTATGTAACCACTAAGACTTATTTCATCAAAAATATTAATAAATTTTGTTAGTAGTGAAAAACCCCTTTGTGTCAAGTTCTGGATACCTCTAATATTTCCCATTTCCAGGTGACCTCACCCCTTGGCGCTTCCCTTTCAGAGTGTTCCAATGCAAGTGGCTGACTGTCTTTCTTAACCAGCCTTTTAGTCCGCTATTATATTGGTTCATTCACTACCCTCTCTCTAGTGTGCTTGGTCTAACCAGGTGGAAAAGGAAGAATTCACAAGGACCGTTCTTACAAATAAGAGCAGACATTGATGTGAAAGGCAGGCATCTCTTTTGATGTGTATACTGTTGATAGAACACAATTATCACTGTCTTTCAAGTAAAAGAAAATAGAAAATGGTTGATAAGTATGTATTTCTTTCAAAGTCAACCATCCACAAGTGTTTAAGAGGTCAAAAATTCAGGTCATTCTGCTTTGCTGTCTTCCCTGCACGAAAGTAACCCGGGCACAGGAGAGCAACAGAGCAAACCGGCCTCCACCCTTCCTGGCCGCCCACTCGCACTCCGGACGGAGGGCAGCGAGCTGGTGGAAAGGTGCAGGCGAAGGCAAGAAGAAAGCAAGGGTCTGACCTGTTAGGAAGAGCCTGTTTCTCTTGACTCTCAAATACAGAAAGTACAGGAAATTGATTTCTTAGAGACAAAATAGAAAAAAAATTTAAACCACAAAAATATCAATAGCAATAAGATAGGTTTACCTTTAACTTAAAAAAAAAAAAAAGGTAAATGAAAGGGAAAAAAAGTAAGAGAATCTTGAGAAAACCATGGATAGATTTAGCTTTGGGGCACTCCCACATGGTATGCTTTGATTTCATCCCTTACTCATGACCCTTAGGTGGCCCAGCTCTTTGTCACCCACTTCCTTGATCCTTGAGAATCTAGGGGCAAATCACTGAAAAGATTCCTGTATTTAGCCTGTGGAAGAGGATGAAGGGAAGGTGGCAAAAAGCACCCTTTCTTTATATTCCTACTCATCCCTTGGTAATCAAGCAAAGAGATAAACTTCTTAATGGTTTATCATCCTGCAAAGCTTTATACCACATTTTTGGTAAAAGTTAGCGAACTTACATTACATATTCTGCAGCAATATTCTTTTTCTCTTTGCTGAAATGCACTATAATTAATAACAATAGTTCTTTACAACTTATCCTACTAGTGGGCATATTGGAAGAAATACAGAGAATGTTTATGAACTGTGTGGAGCAACTCATAAGAAAAGAGCTTTGTAAGCTGGAAGCATTGTTATTAATATTCATAATTATAGTATATAACTCCTAGCACTAGAAAGAGGAATTGCTTATTAGTCCTCTTCTTGCTTTCCCGTTTATTTAGGTCCATGGAGAGCTATAATTTGAAAAGATATTTTCAAGGAGACTTTGATAGGCTAGTTTTTTTTCTACTAGCTTTTCATCATTTTCTCCTTTTTTGTATTACGTTCCTTTTCACTTTAAATAAATTGGTTGTTATGTTCTTCCACACTGTCCCAAATTTGCCTGATACTTTGTTTGCTCTGGTGCTCAGTCTTCCTTCTACTCACTGGGCATCTTCTCCTTTCTCCTTACCAATCTGCTGTTTACCTGCGTTAAAATCAACTTCATCTTTTGAGCCTATCTATGTTTAAAAGTTTAAGAGATAAACGATGAGAGACAACTATGAACAAGAAAAGCAAGCAACACAGTATGCCACTTAAGACAGTTCTTCAGAGGGCGTACCTGGGCAGAAGAAGAAGCAGTTCCACCTGGCTCCTTCACTTTGATTTGTGCTTCTTTCAGCATGAGTTCAGCTGCAAGCAGAAGCAAAATACTTATAACACAGTGAAATTCTCCCAATCAATTTTTAAGAGAGTGTTTTCGATACAGATAGACATGACCAGTGAGAATGACATACAGATCATGATCTCAGAAAATCCTACGTTCATTTCAGAGCTCTTATGTACTTTTTTTAAATCTTCTATCAGGCTTCCTCTTAGGCGTGACAATTTATAACTTTCCATGTACAAATTCAAAAGTATGAGTCAACCTCTGGCCAACTACAAATGCTATAAAATCTATTAAATAAAATGTAGAACTACTCCCTCTCCCAAATGGCTGGGGAAGGATAGGTCATCCTTGCTGTGGGAAGAAGGTATGCAAAAAATTCTTCTTAAAGTAGATGCAATGCTGGTCTCTAACATGATATAACAGCATCATGATTATGAAGGTTTCTAATGTATATCAATTAATTCCAATTATGTTCAAAATCATGCTTAAGAAATCCTATTGTACTTAAATTCAGCGATGGAAAGCTGTGTTATGAAGGTCCATAGAGGTAGGAATTATGTTTGTTTAGCTGTAGCACTGCCTACAATGCCTAGAACAGTGCACAGCTCAGAATAAATGCTGAACTAACGTTTGCTGAATGAATGCAAATAATGATGTGGCCACTTGTAATTACATACCAATCTTTACTGCTTCCTCTGCCTCTTTAACTTCATTTTTAAGTTTTCCTTTAAAAGAAGACGTGACATACAAATACTTTCTGGAAAGAAAAGAGAACATAATCAAGTGAGATTATCATTTTAAAGGATAAAAGAGAATATTCTCTAGTAAGATTATGCACTCCAGGGCTATGTAATTATTAAGAAAGATTCACCGAGTAAGTTTTATCCAGATGGTTAATTGGCAAACTTTATACCTAAGAAGAAATTCCTTGCCTTTTGATATTTGGTAATTACTTTTGTAAAGGAACTTTAGGAGCAAGATAAGAAAATCTATGCCCACACACACATGTCCATTTATACATACGAAACAGTAATTTTCTTAAAAGAAAAAAATTAGGCAACTGCTTTACTGTCAAAGTTTCTGGTTAATATAATGTTGGTAGTTTTACCAGGATGTCAAATGGAACTCTCAAACTCAGTGTGTACAGAATAAAGTGGAAAGAACTTCATCAATCATTACTTCTAACTTCTACAACTGCACTGCCCTTTGTTCTCAGGTATTTTTATTCAGGGAAAAAGCCTAGAAGGCCTTTCAGGCCCTTCGTGTTGTTTCTACTCCACATCCCACCACGAGCAAGGCTCCGTCTTCACAACACATCTGGAATTGGACACATCTCATCACCTGCTGAGCTCAAGCCACTACCCTCAGAACACATACACAGATCTAAACTGCCTAGTATTCTTCCTCCCTTCTCCCATAAAATCAGTTCTTCACTCAGCAGCCAGAGTCATCCTTTAAAAGTCTAAATCAGGCAATGCCACCCTTTCTTCAGGAGTCACCCCATCCTCAGCACAGCCACCTCCTCTTGTCGTGTTGCTGGAGGCCTTCTGACTGATACACCTCATTCCTTCCCGACGGCTGTGCTTCAACCACACTGCCTTCTGATGCCTCCCTTTCACACTCCAGGACTGTCCTCGCCTCCTGGAACCATCTTCTCCCCAAATTCTTGCGCGACTTATTGTGCAGCCCACCCTTCCGTGTGCTCCCGGAGTCGGTGCCTCCTGGTACTCAGGCTATTGTCTGGTTTCTTCTCATTCCCTCTCACCCAGCATGACCCGTGTGATCAAGAGAATATGACAGAAGAGACTCTACATGATTTGGAGGCTAAGTTCTGAAAGATTACAGCTTGCACTTCATCCTCCTGAACTGCTGGTTCTGCTGGACCAGGTGTGGTGTCATGAAAATACTCCAGTGGACCTGTGCAGTAGCCTTTGTAAAGAGCAACGAACTTTCCAGCCACGTGGGAGCCACCTTGGAAGTCAGTCTTCCAGCCCCAGTGAAGCCATCAGCATCTCTAGCCAAAAACTCTGAGTAACTGGATGAGAAACCCTAAGCCAACACACCCAACAGAGCCACCTCCAAATCACCGACCCACAGAAAGTGAGCGACAAATGCTCACTTTGATTATTAAGCCACTAGACTTTGGAGTGATATGTAATGCAGGGATATTTACTCTCTGACTTATACAGTCCTATACACGAAGTTATTTCCTTAATTTTCTTTCCAAAAGTACATCCAACATTCCTGTAATTCTTTCTTTCTTGCCCTGCTTTATTTTTCTTAATAGCACTTATAATTACCTGATATTTCTTTCTCTGTATTTTTTTACTTATTGTCTTCCCCACCCAAAAATGAAAGCTCTGAGAGGGCAGGAAAGGTTTTATAGTCGCTTGTGTGGACAACACAAGTCAACTTACAGGACAGCCTTGCAGGCAGTGGGCATTCTGCCTACTTTTTACTCGGCTATATAATATCTAATTCTGGTTCATAAAGACTTCAGGAACTCTGCTGAGCGTTTTCATGATCAAAATAAAACACAGTATTTTAATCTTCGCAATGTCCCTGAGTGGCAGAGGAATTCTGAATTCACAGAGGAGCAGTAAGGCTTAAGAAACTGAAAATTCTCCAAGTAAATGACACGACTGTATCCCAAATCTAAGTTTGACAGACCTAACTTTGTATCCAAGAAGGAAAGATTAAATCATTTAAAATAATAAAAATTCATAAACACATGCACAAGATACACAGTTTGTAAAAGACATTTTACAAATCATTAGTCTGGTGAGTGAAATGCTAGAGTTTGTAGCACAGCACCAAAAAATAAATAAATAAATAAAGAATGTCGCAGAAGCACAACACTGCACAGTATTTAGCATCGGATCATGAAGCCGGGGTCCCCAAAGAGCTTAAAACAAACCACGTCTCCCCTAGGAAGGCAGGGTGACCAATTCCATCTCACCGGGCTCCTTTCCAAGTTGTAAGATTACAGTAAAGCAATGTTAATGAAAAACAAGTTCTTCAAAGAGACATTTGGCTTTGCCTCCCTTCAAGAGCTTTCCAGGAAGACCATATTATTCCACTCTTCTGTCCTAATGTGCAGAGATTTAATGCCTATATAAATCTGTCAGTTATTCCTCTACTAAAACTAAAGAATTCAAAGCTGAAGAAAATCAGTAATGTTCGTTGCCTAAGATTAAATAACATAGCCATATATTAACCTTTCCATATTAAACACACAATATTTAAGACTCCAAGAATTAGAGGTTTGTAAAAAAAAATCTTAAATTGGAAGAAACCTAGCTGAAATTCTTCCCGAAGTAATCACTTCCTCTACAATCCAGACTCCTTCAAAGACGTATCTGTGCTCATCTTAGGTGGGAGACCCTTAAGGTGCTGGGGAACGTGAGCAACTTCATTAATCGCCTACCACGCTCATTGCCCTCTCTGATTTGATGCACCTCATGCCACCATTGTCTAGAGAAACTAAATCGGTTGTCTGATGTTCCGGACATTAAATCTGCTAACTGGACCAGGGACAGACATTCAACCAAAGGAAGCTATGTGAGCAACCAAACCACTCTTAAGTAATTTATCCCCAACTGTGCCCAATAAGGAAAGTTTTGAATATCATGGTGGAAGACCTACTTTTAGACAAGCAAATGCCAGGTACACCTAGCAAAAAGAGCTCAGCAGGGCCCAGGTCTGACTCTATTCCTGAGCTGCACTGGGCTGCTGTTTTGGTTCTCTAGCATGGAGACACCGAGTCCGCAGTGATGGTGAGGAAGCTTTAGTGGCTCTCTACCACCTGACTTCTTGAACATTTTAAGCACTGTTAGAAAACAGAGATCCATGTGTCTCTTCCTTATAAAAATAGCCCAACACACTCATGCTGAGGTAGCTTAACTGTCATTTACTCTGATTCAGTTGTGCAAGTTCTGCTTCTGGAATTCCAACTATCACATGATGTTGCTCATGTTTTCACTCAGGCCTAAGGCTTCCCTCCTCCACAGGCCCATCAATGGCCCCTTACCAGACGGTTATTTTCCTGTGCGCTAGATACTTTGCAGTAAGTCCTCATCCCTCCCGAAGGATCTCTATCTGGGTACCTCCCAGTAAGCACCATGTAAGCAGGACATGGCTGACTGGTACTATGACTATCTTGTTCTGTTTATAAGTTTCACAACCATTTTTAGGAACCCTGTCACAATCTTTGCTTATACTGAGCTACAGTGAATTAAAGCATCTATGCATTTTTCTCATGTAAATCACAGTTGAGCCTGTACTTACAAAATAGATTTTTAAATCTAAATGCTGATCTGTATATTTTTATATCACATTTATCTACTGGATTTCAACTCTATCACATCCTGCTTCCTGAGAGAAGACACTCCTCCTAGGTCATGGGCAACTATGAATTCCAAAAGTGTAAGTGTCTGTTTTTTATCCAAGTTACTAATAGATACGCTAAACAGAACATGGTCAAGGAAAGAAAACAATGACATGGCACCAGATGTTCCCCTGTAGCCCTCCTCTGAATGTGCTGGGCACACTGGGGTACTATAGCTGCAGCAATAGTAAATGCACCTATGGGGATCCACACATTTTCTGCTTCTTACAAAAGTGAAGAAAAATAATTGACTATGAAATATAGTCACATATTGTTATAAATAATATTTCAGGATTACAGAGTCCTGGCATAACTTTAGGTTGCCATTTTATTCCCATAAGTTTACTGGAGTCGGAGTGGCAAAGTGGGTGGAAAAATCACTTTAAAATAGTCTTTAAATGTCCCTACATTAGAAAAATAGGATAGATTCCAGCTCTTAATCTATTTTATTTTATTTTATTTTATTTTAATCTATTTTAAAACAGCTATTGCAGCTAACCTGCCTTGTGGGAAAGGAAAAGGTACAGGTTATCCTATTAGGGGTGTGAAAACAAGGAGAAAATGCCATGTATTTCTTATGCAAGACTTTTGCTACTACAGAATCTATGAGGGAAATTATATGCAAGTAAGTATGGTGAATGGATAGAGAGGCAAGTCCTAAGGCATAAAGCCATAAAAAAAAAAAATACTTTCCATACCATAGACAGCAAATACCAGACTTCACAATTTATCAAAGCACTAAATGAAACTTGGCAAAGGTTTAAACCACCTGAAGTTTCTTTTAGGAAACAAATACATATGCATGTAAAACATTAAACTTAATTCCTACCAATATATCTCTAAAAATATCACTATAAAAGATGGCTAAAAGATATACTAAATGGGAAACAACCATCACTTGGTAGAAGTAATTTAGGTATATGAAATTTAATTTACTAAAATTCCCTCAGAAAATAGAGACAAACACATTATCTTCCATTGATTTAAATCTTAGTTTTTCTTCTAGAGGCAACAAATGTTCTCTCCCTCTCTCACTTCTCTCCCTCTCTCCATCTCTTTCTTTTTATGATACTGGGAATCAAATCCAGGACCTTGCACATGCTAGATAAGCACTCTATCACTGAGCTACATCCCCAGTTTACACCATTTCTTATTCAAACTGAGAGGAATTATTAAACCAGCTTACTGACTGATCCAGGAGACGCTGGGTCTCCCAGAACAATGAGACCAATGAAAAGAAAACATTATTATGATGTCAGTAGGGAATGAACAGACTGACTTACAGGAAAGTCTCAGACTGTGTATACTACATTTTCTAAAGATTATCTTTCATATAATAAGAAAGCAAAAGTAAAACTTTTGAGGAATGTACTGGTGAACAGTCACTGCATGCAGTACAAAGATCTATATTTCTGAATAATAATGTTGACACAATTAATTGTGAGGCCCCAGGCCAGCAACTACTTGCTATGAAAATAAGACAACATGAAAAAAACACAGTTCTGGTGCACAGCATTAATGTAATACATTGGAGGGAGCATCAAATTTGGATTGGTAAAGAACAGGAGCTAGAATATCTGAGTTCTCATCCAGATCTCTAAAATGGTGTTGATAAAACTTAATCCACAGCATCACTGAAGAAATCAAAGGATAATGTAGGCAAAAGGCACATATATAGATCTGTCTAAGCATTAAATGGTTCTCCTAGTAGATAGTAAGCTCCTTAAAATTAGAATTACTCTTACCTTTTTTATGTCTTCTACTGGTAAAATCTCCGACTCACAGATTTTGATGATTGTTTGGTGTATATAAATGAACAACTACCCAGAAAACACACCAAAAAAAAAATACTGACTGCATGAATAGCTGGACAAAATATATTTTATAATATGCAAATGTAAGCTTAAAATAGTTTATGCTAAAATATAAATAAAATATAAATGGGCCACACACGCTTATATATCTGTTTATTCTGTATGTATAACATATATAAACATACATGAACATGTACAGCCATGCATTGCTTAATGATAAAGACACGTTCTGAGAAATGTGTCATTAAGCACAGAAGGTACTTAGAGTTACATCATCACTAGGAGATATAAGTTTATGGGACCAGAGTCATATATGCAATCTGTCATTGACTAAAACATCTTTATGTGGTGCAAGACTATATATTGTTGAATAGTTCAACATATTATGTCAGCAGAAAATATAAGTGAACTGTGATCTTTTAATGCAAGCAGTCACAATCAAAGCATCTGAGATTCGCAGAAGTGAAAAGCAAATTTCTGCTCTGGAGTGTTTATCTAACTCAGCATGTTCACTGCCATGTGTTCCCATTCCTCCCAACTGTACTGTCATACATGAATACTCATTAGCAAACCTTCCTGAATGCAGTTCGAATTTTGTTTGCAATGCAAAAAACTGTATCAAGGTTAGTGCCCTCACTTAGACAATTTACATCTATTTGACAATTGTATCAATTTTATAAACAAAAATTCTAGAAAAATAACTGAAAGAAGGCAAGTTACCTAGGTCTGTAGAGGCAATAGCATAGGTGTTTTGTTTGAACCTTTTTGGCTTGAATGAATATTCTCATACAAGGGTCAAAGTACAGAACAGATGTGTAGGCCCTGAAGGACCATCTCTCTGGAAACCTGGAAGAGAAAATACCGAAGGCCATAATGTAGAGGATACAACATTGATTTCTCCTTGAGAATGAAAAATCCATCTTTATACTGAAAGCTTCAGAAGATTTTCTTCTAAAACAAATGATGCCACTAGCACCAGGAAATCTTGCAATACTCATTTCATTAAGCAGCCTCGAAATACAAGGTCCTAGAAGCATTACCTACACTTGGGTTAAAAGTAAAGTGTTTCTTGATACCAACTGATGCTAAGTAGGCTTATATCAATAGAAAATATACTTTCCATTAAAGCAACTGACCCAGAAGCATAAAATTGAGTCAAATAAACAAAACAGCCCTCTCTGTTCAAGCATAACTGAGGAATCTAGGCCAGTGGTGGCGAACAGCAGCCTGTCTGTGTCTCTGAAAGCTCTGAAAGGTTTGCCATCACTCATCTAGGCTCACAAGAGTAACAGGCATTTCCATTAAGTCATTATAAACAAAGAAATACTATTAAAAGACTTCATTTGCTTTTAGAATTATGAACAAGAGATATAAAGCTTTCTTCCGTAAGTCCAATAAGTACTAAAATAAATAATATGGCTATCTGAAAACAGGGTAAGTAAAAAGAGAAGAAACTAAAGGATGGAAAGGGACTAAAGCAGGAGCAGAAATATGTAAATAACTCCTGAAGAAAATTATCTTTGTGAAACTGCGTGCTCTGGTGAAATCACTGTGACACTGTATACTGACAACTCCGGGACCTTCTACATTAAAGTCCATCTATGAGCTATAAATCTTCTCCAATTAAGCAAGAAATAAACATCAAAAATAAGCCCAGCCATGCTTAAGAAGTGATAGTCTCCTCTTCTAGATTACAGAAATTGCTCCTATAGAGGTTTTAAAGGTTAAACAGAGAGCAGAGAGCGGTAAACTCATGATCATTTCACAATTCTTTCCAGTGCGGAGACAAAGCTAATGGAAAGGAACGACAAGCCTGTCTAGGGAGGACTGCCCAACGGGACTACACCACTGCCAGGGACTGAGTAAGAAAGGACAGAGCTCCAGGGAATCTTCAAAAATGAAGATGAAGCCATAAGAAATCTGAGGGTTTCCTGGTCAGATGTAAGCTCCTTCAGGCATTATGTGAAGCTCAATAAAAGGTCAGGAATGTCTTTTAGTTGTTTAAAAAGAAATTTTCTTACAGCAAGCCTGGAAAAGAATTTCCTGGTATAAATTATACACAAGTGTCTCGTCTTTGGCTATCATTCCATAAATACTAATACATTTTTAATGTAACTGAAGAGGCTGCCTGCACTAAGATGTTGCGTTACAATAGTGTAGCCACTTTTAGCACACCAGAATCTGCAAAATTAAGTGTCCCTTCACTTACAAAGGAAAAGAAAAAAGTCTTCTTGGGATGCTATAAACATGCTAAGAACTTTTTCCATTGTTTAAATCCTTTCTGGATCTTCTGAAATGAAACCACCTTAGAGCTGGTAGTTCCCCCTTTTCACTCTCCCCAAATCTGACACATATCTGTCTTTTAAAGATGAAAAAGTAATTCAGAACCAAGTTTGACTATTTGAGAAATATAGGTTAAACAAGTTTTGATTTGTACATGTGTGTATACATTGTATAAATACACATATACATGTATGTATAGTTTTGATGTATACACATATGTGTAATGTGAACAACACTTCTATCTCTTCATAGCTCAGGATTTTTTGCTTATCCAATAAAGATTTATGGGTAAATACTCATAGGGTCTATGCTGGAGATCCTCAAGACCTCCCCTATATTAGAAGACTCACCGGAAGGATTCTGAGGTCTCAGTATACGGTTGTACACAGGCTAAGATCCCAGAGTTGCAGTAAGGAAAAACAGAGGTTCATAGGGGAAAGACAGGTGGGATCTGGAGGGATCCATCTGCTGCCTTTCTTATGTTGTCTTCCTCTTGGGAAGAGTCACACAGAGCACACTCTTCCCCAGCTGTTAAAATGCAGCAGCATTTCCCAGGTATGTGCCTGGGAGAGCTTCTTAGGGACCCAGTACCCAAGATCACACAGGCAGCTTCTGCTTGGCACATTATTGAAGCTCCACAGTGACAGAATGGAAGTAGGTTGTTAGCATAAGTTATCCTATTTGCATGATCTAGACATAGTAACGTACCCTTACCAGTTAGAAAAAGCATTTTACCAGTGTTGGGAACTGTTTATCACTCAAATTCTCAAAAGCCATCCATGACTGACTTTGCAAGAAGCCTTCCTAAGGCTAGAAATCTGCTTTGTTTGACCTTTTCTACTCTACATGCCTACTTTTGCAAGCTCATGTTCATCTGTGACAAACAGAATGGTAACAGCTCTAATTTGTGAGGTCTGTGATAGAAAGAAAATAAAGACGGCTAACTAGGAAAACTGTATATGGAATGGGTCACCCATCATAAACCTCAAAGTTCTTTAGACGATACGTAAGATTCTTCACAATTTGATCCATCTTAACCGTCCAGTCTCAACTCTTGCAGATACAGTCTAGCCTTTTCTGGACCACTCCCAGCTCCCACACACAAGGCCATGCTTTCTTACCCTCAGCTTCAGCATAGCCAACTCTTCGGTCACTCTTCACCAGCAACCTTGAGACTTCCCTCCCTCTCAAGGCTCCTCTTGAGGTGAAGCCTTCTCCTCTGTGCTCTCCTCCATCCACACCTCCCTTCACAGTCTTTGCCACTCAGCATTACCACTGCCCATTTACCTGTCTCCCTATCAGGCTGTAAACTCCAGGAGGCTAGCATCCTCACTGATCAGCATCTGCTGAATGAATGAGATTCGTTTATGACTTCCCTGGCTTAATTTAGAATGAATGACAAAGGATTCCCTATAATAAGAAACAGTCTTTAATAAAAGACCATCTTTGATGACAGTGTCTTTATACATAAAATCATTCACTTGGAAATTGACATAAAATTGTTCTTTGTGGTCAGAGTATCTTCAAGATGAAAGAAAAAACATTTATTCTCCACTCACAAGGAACTGCTTCACATACACTGTTCAGGGGCTTTTCTTGTCTTGTTTCTCTTCAAATGTCTTTAATGTCTTCTTACATTTTGCCTGAAGTCTCCATATCTCTACAGTGCACATCTTTCTCTTTCACATTGGTAGAAAGTGAAAAAAGGAAGAGAGAGAAAACCTCCCACACACACGGGGTAGGGGTAAAATATCACATAGCAAACATGAAAGAGAGCATTTTAGTCTGTGGCATATGATAGGCTGAGGCAGAACAGAATCAATGTTACAGGACCTGCCTGGCCTGAGGTATTCAAAGAAGTCTCCAGTTCAGGCTCCAGCTGTGACTGTGGCCTCTTTCCTCTCCCGACCTGCCCACATTTTCCTGCTGCTATTTTAAATATTGCTCCATGTATGGCAAATCCTGGATAAATTGGTACAATGTGATCACGAAACAGTATTATGGGCACGAGGGCCAAAAGGTGAGACTCTGTGGCCGGTCACATCTCCTTTATCTACTGATTCAGATGTTCAGTGGCTGGAGTCTGAGAATGTGAGATTTCTAAAGCTTCTTCTACCAAAGATTTGCTGGGATTTACTGTGTGTGAATGACAGCAACGAATGGGGGTGCTGCCTAAATGGTATAAAAGGGAAACCAAGAAGGAAGGCTCGCTTCTGTTCCTTTGGGGGAGCTCCAGTCTTCACCTTTACTTTGGGCATTGTCTCCTGGCTTCCAGAGCAGAATCTTCAGCTTTCCACTGCAGACCTTTCAGCCTCCTGATATAGACTCATACGAGACACTACAGTGAGCTCCAGGTCTTCAACTGGATCCTTCAGCTCTCTAGCACACAGACAAACCCTTTGTACTCTTCCACACCCGACTGTGCGGGCAGCCCATGTAAGCCAATCTTACCAATTCTTACATATTTGTATATCTTGTATTAAATCTGTTTCTCTAGTAAGCACTGACTGATTCAAGCCCTTTTGGAACTGGCATATGGAAAGAGTCTGGAAAGGTTTAGAGATGCTGGCTGAAGAAGCAGCCTTGGAATGCCGTAAGCTATACTTGATGGGAGATTCTGGTCAGAGTTCAGAAGACCAACATGCCGACAGACATGCAGCCGTGAAGACCAGGCTCAGCTCAGGAACCTGCGTTCACTGCTGGACTCCAGACCATGTCTTATGCTATGGCGGAAAGTCTGTTTGCATTTTGTTCCTGTCCAGAGACTTTGACTGAGACAGAGATTAAGGGCAGGGGACTAAATGATCTTGTGGAAGAAATTTCAAGTAGGTCTAATGTTGAGGGGGTGGCATGGCTATTGTTGGGAGCACTTAGTCAGCTATATCTTGAAAATCAAGAGCAAACAGCCCAGCAAAGTGATTTAAAAAGTTCTGAGTTTGATCAGAAAAAAAAGTGCCAATAAAGTTGCAGCCTGTAAAGACAGAACAGTGGAGAACTTGTTTGCTGAAAAGATTAGCAATAAAAAGCAAAGAATTTTGGGAGAGGACAACAAAAAAGGGTATCCCAATGGCATCAC
The DNA here is from genome assembly GCA_004026905.1 of Hystrix cristata. Classification (NCBI taxonomy): domain Eukaryota; kingdom Metazoa; phylum Chordata; class Mammalia; order Rodentia; family Hystricidae; genus Hystrix; species Hystrix cristata. Next base: position 15,454 of record PVJO010014713.1, on the reverse strand, counting down.
AAGAACCAGGAGGATTCTACCCTTTGCAGCCTCAAAATTACAAATGTGAAAGACTTTGCTTTGACAAGAGAGCCCCAGAGGACCATGTTCTACAATGACGGCGGCCTAGAAAATTTATTCCTTGGGCTTCAGTTCATTATACTCAGCAATCCAGGTACTTGGCCCCTACAACCAAGAAAGAAGGAAGCCTGGTTGCTGCTCCAGCTGGCAGCAGACCCTGGCATCATCCATGTGGTGCTGGTTTTAGGTGCATGCAGAATACAAGAGTTGTGGGGTCAGGAAGGCGTCCACCCAGATTTCAGAAGACCCAAGAGGCCAGGCAGTGTGGCCCTGAGAGGGCAGTGTGCGAAGCTGTGAATGTGAAGCCAGAGGTGCAGTGGAGACCCTAGAAGGCTGGAGAAGCCAAGGATGTGGATCGTATGAGGAAAGCTACAAGGAGTGAGCAAAGCCAAGCCGAGAGAAAAGTCATGGGAGCTATAATCACCTACAGTGTCATAGGGGTGGAGCCACCCAAGCTCTTTGGAGTTCACCTCTCACCAAAGATTGCTTCAGATGCCAGACATGGAACTATGTTTGCCTTGCTGGATTTTGGACTTGGTTTTGTACCATTCCTTTGTATCCCCCTACTTGTACCTGTTAGAATGGGAATATTTATCTTGTGTCATTGTATGTTGGAAGTATTTAACTTTCTTTTCATTTGTACAGGGGCTAGCAGCTAAGAGTTTGCCTTAAATCTCAGAGGAGACTTGGATTTGGACTTTTCAGCAATGCTGAAACTGTTAGAACTCTAGCAACTCCTATGGAGGGTCTAAATTCCTTTTGCATAAAAGGATGTACATGAGTCTTTGGGTGGGTCAGGGGCAGTATATTATGGGTTGTGTCTAGATGCCCTCCCAAAGCCTCATGAGGTCGTAGGAGGGGAGTTTTGAAGGTGGCTGGATTAGGACATGTGAAGCTGGGATTAAGGGTGCCCCACCCTGGATGTGAGTGATACCACCCACAATGCAGCTAGCCTGGATGGAGTACAAAGGGACAGAAAGAAGCTGCTTTGCTATTTCACTTCTTTGATGCCTTCTGCCTGCCCTGCTTTGCCATGGACTCTTCCTCCCCTGCGGTGCCCCTCTGCCGTGCCACCCTGCCTTGGAACCAGCTGACTATGGACTGAAACCTCTACAAACTGTGAGTTAAATAAACTTCTCATCCCTTTACTTGTTGGTATCAGGTATTTTGTCTCGGCAATGAGAAAAGTAACTAAGACAGACCTGGTGGAATCTTAAGAAATTACTAGACCTGGAGGGCTCTACCACCACGAGTGGATTAATACATAGATTAACAACTTGGAGGATTAATGGGTCATGTTGAAAGTGAGTCTGTCATAAAAGTCTCTGCAGCTCTCCTTCTCCCTGTGTGATGCCCTGCGATGCTCTGCAAAGGCCTTCATCAGATATAAGCCTTTGACCTGGACCTCCTAACCTCTGGAACCATGAGCTGAATAAACCTCTTCTTTCTAACCAATATTAGGTATTTCATTATAGCGACAGAGAACAAACTAAGACAACTTAAAAAGTCCATGGTTGAGACATGACTCTAAATTCCAGACACTAAACTAGGTCTCTTTCACAGTATCTCAGAAGTGTCATATTTTATTCATGAAAATATTATATATTATAACCAGAATTGCTCTCTAAATTTATTGGTAAAATTTCCACAAAATCTCTGAAGACTTCTTAAAGTTGAAATTAACAAGGTTTATATTATTTTGAATATAAAGAAATGCATAAAGACTTTTAACTAGTTTAAATACTGAACTTTGGCGAGACTAACAAAATTTAATTTTAGGGTATATTATACCTAAGAGAAATGTCAATTTAAAGAGATAATTTAAAAGGAAAGTTATAAGCTCCACGAAGTAATAAAAGTGCTTCTCCTGTGACAATCACAGTATAGTAAGCAGCACATTATAATAATCTGAAGCTGTAACTTTGATGTGTTCTAGCCAGCTCAGTTTTGACATAAACTAGAGACATTCTGAAGCACTGCCCAGTGACTGTCAATTTAAAACATGCTGGCAGTATGGCATCTAATTTCAAAACACTACTTAGGACAAAATTTCAACTGTATTACTCTGTGTTATGTCATCACTTTCAGAGGTTTTTTTTGATGGCGTTCTCAAGCAGCTTGAGATCCTGTACCACAGTGAACTCCACAGTTAAGGACAGTTCCTCTGATAGGGCCAATTCTAGGCATGCTTTTTTTTTAAACTAGGGTCTGTGCTTCTTCCTAGTTTCTGACAAAGTTTAGTATGTGTAACATTTATAATGCTTAGAAGATATTAAGTCATCGAAAGTAATAAAGGCACAAGGAAATTACACATATAACAGGACAGTTGAAAATAGACATATCATCCTGACCCAAAAAAGGAAATTAAGCAAAACACTATAGGAATTATCAGGCCTTCATGGTTTGGAAACGAAAAAATTTCAAAGGTAAGAGAAGTATTTTACAAATATCTGAAAACTCCCTCTCTATTAAGTCACTTTTCTACCAACCTATGTCAGCCAGGAAGGAGAGAGAGAGGGAGAAAGAAGGACAGGGAGAGGGAGAGGAAGAAGGACAGGGAGAGGGAGGGAGAAGGAGAGAAGAGTGAGAATACATATTACTTTCCTAGTAAAATGCAAGGCAGATTATGAATGAGGCTGTGAACCTAGAAAGCAGTGGATGTGTACGGACAGTGGCAGTGGTAGGAATGGAAATCTAGTCACAGGGAGAACAGTTAACTACATCACGGCACCTGCTGGAAAACACTGTCGGGATGTTGGCTTTCTCTCAGAGTGTAATGGGATGTCACTGGAGACTTCTGTACAGAGAGGTTTTACAAAATTGCTCTGGCTTCCGCAGAGCAGCATGGGTGGGGTTATTTTTAGAGAGTCAAGGGTGGAAGCAGAGAGACTGCTGGACCATGGAGTGACTATTATAATAATCCAGGTGAACTCTGGTTTCTCTTCAGATTGTATAAATCTTTCGCCTATAATAACCCAGGTGACAGACTATGGTGGCTTTGGACCACTACTGTAGCAGCAGGGATGATAAGAGGTTGGAGCTGGATCTATTTTGAAGGCAGAGCCAATACAATCTAAGTCTTTAAGAATCTTCCAATCGCTGAGTATGAAGAATTTTTAAAAATACAGTACCTATGGAGCGACTCACAGTGGGGATTACTGAAGGTTAAGAGAAAAATCTTAAGAGCAATCCAAAGAGTAAATGAGTAATTTACAAATTTATAAAAATTCAATAATCATATCTGCATCAGAATGCTCAGCATCGACATGGATTCTAGAAGTCAAATGAGCAAAGGGAAACTATTTTTGAACCAATATTTCTAAATCTGTTTAAACAAGTTTTGATGTGAAGGAGATAATCAGACACTTTACAAAGCTTCCAAATGTCTATGATTGAGAGAGATCACCTGAGGATATGATCCAGCAAATAAACAAAATATCTATTCAAAAAAAGAGAGACTGGGACGGAAGATATGTTAGGGAAAAAATAGTAAATCTTATAATAGTCTAAATAACTGTTTATGAATGATGTGATAAATACTGTAAAACTGTGTAAATAGAATCTTATATAAAATAATCCAAAAAGTTGTGACTGGGAAGTAAGAAAAGTGAGAGCATATTAAGGCTTTGTTTTAATGTCTGATTTGTGAGATGAAATAAATTAAAATTAGCTCTACTTGTTGGATAATAAAATCATAAATTTAGGCATCTTTCATAGCCCCACATCTTTCATAAAAATTCACAAATAAACCACTGAAAGAATACAATGGAACAACTGATTTCTGAACCACTGAATTGGGGAAAAAAATCTTTCCAACTCAAGGGGAAAAAAATCACATTTCAACCATTCTCACAAAAGGGAAGAGAGGGAAAATAAAACAGCAACAAGTGAATTTTTTTTTAAAGAGAAAGCACAAATAACAAAAGAAACAAGATAACATAAAAATATAAGCAGTCAGGGGTTGGGTATTTAGCTCAGTGGTCAAAGTGCTTGCCTCACAAGCACAAGGCCCTGAGTTCGAGCCCCAGCGCCAAAAAAAAAAATTTTTTTTAATAAAAAGTTAAGAAAAAGGAATAAGGTAAAGCCAATATAAACTGACAGATACTGCAAACTCTAGAAAGATGTATTTTAAAACTCAAGTTGCAGAATAACTTCTACATTAGGAGAAGAGAGATGGAGGGAGGTGAAAGAAAGGAAGAAAGTTAACATTGTTTTCATATCTAGGTCTGAATACTTACTTTTCAGTAAGTCATATTTGTAAGTTAATTGAAGCCCATCCCTTTATTCCCAGTCCACCTTCTGAGACAAGTTTAATGCCCTTGGGACAGGTCCTGGACCACCAGATAAACAAGAAGAGGTAGGGATAAGACAGAGTAAATAAAACTGATGTTCTGTCCAGAACCCCATGGTATATCCTACGTGATACTTCAAATCCAAATGACAAAGTTATAATTCTACATTTGTACTCACATAGAGTATTACATGTCCTTTGAATGAAATAAAAACATGAATAAAATTTTAAACATCTGAATTTTAGAACTCTAATTCCATATCTGGTACCTATGTCAGAATCTCTGTATAAAGATTCCTGAAGCAGAATTACAAAAAGGCGATGATGGGTACTGACATGTTTTAAAGTCTTCTACCAGCCTGTCAAGTTTAATTTATTCAGTTCTGCTGCACCAAATCAATATAGGGCCTTTGGAAAAGACTGTAAATTTTAATCACCTGCATGATTGTGACTGAAGGTTCCTAACAGCTATCAGGAAGGAGAGAAAAAATTAGCTAAAGATTTTGTTTTGCAAAACGGATTACCTCAAAAGGAGAGGAAATAAAACCACATGCACAGTTTAATAGGGGGAAAAAATCTACGAAGGTCTGAGATGTGGGACTTGGGGCACAGCTTCAAAAATCGCCACAACATCAATTAGCAAATAAAAACAAACAGTCCATTTCTGCAGAAACATCTCATTTTCTGCTATCAGTCAGCTTTTATTTTCTTCAATATTCCATATTCTTAGCACTTTCCCCCTCTTACTATAAAGTCTTGATTTTCTTTAGATTTAAAAAAAAATAAAGTCTTCATGTTTTCTTCTCTGTCAGGGAACTTTGTTTTAGTTTATCATGACATATCATTTAAGATGCTTCACCTCCTACAAATACAACCCACTTTCTGCAACTAACCTGGAACTTACGTAAAATTCCCTGGCCCTATGTACATACCAGATTCATCATTTTAAATCCAATTCACACACAAAACGCAAATTTCTCCGTCACCTGTATTATGGAATTCTGAATTGTATCACTGTGTCTACAAAGCTTTTTAAAACTTGAAGTGAAAATGGATTCTCTTTAGATTGATACTGCCGAATTATTTGATATGACTGTGTGATCCTTAAATATCATTCCTAAGGAGATTTACATGAAGTTACTGTCGTGAAAGAAAGCCATGTCACTGTCTGATTACTGCTGTTGGAGCCTCAGACCAAAGCAGAATGATAAAGGATTTTGATTCCTATGCTTAAAACCAATATCGAATATTCACAAAAATTATATGAAAGTTTAGACTCTTTGACTCAATAGTTTCCTATAGGGGAATTTGTAGTAAAATAATTCAAGAATAAAAAAAACTGTCAGTTTAAATATTTTCCTTTCAGCGTCATATATAAATTTTATATATATATATATATATATAAAAATAATGAAGTACTGGGACTGATGCTAATATCCAAAAATACAGAAATAGCTACCTAAATTATGGCAAATCAATTCAATGGACTATTTACAAAGCCACTGTAAGAGTAAAGAAATCATTGTGAAACACAAGTTACTAAGGTTATGCAAAAACTTACAATACAGTTTAGCAGAAAATCATAAATGAAAAAACAAAAATGAGAAATAGCACCTGAACACACTAGAATGCAACAATTAAAATAATTACATAAATTTATGTTTTCATTTACATTTTTTAAAATGCTGCTTTACCACAGATTTTTACAATAAATAAAAATGGGAGAAAGTAAACAATACCAAAAAATTATTTTCTGAGACCAATAAAAGCTTAAAAGTTTAAATTTTCATAATTCTACCCAGAAAGTTATTTTCAGAATTGGCAGGACTAAACCACATTTACATAATTCCTAGATTACAGTAGTTCCAAGATTTGACGATTACTTTGGACAGATATAATCCCCTTCCCAGTGGTTATTAAAGGATGGAATAACCAGAAGAAAAGAAATGGTAGAGGAGTTGTTATAAACCATGAATATGTAAACTGAACTTACTTAGATTTAAACATCAGAAATCACAAATGGAGGGAGACTCAGAAAAAGGTCCCTAGTGGGGTAGAACCAACTGTTCTCTTAGCCCTAGAAACTGCATCTCTAGTAGTCCTTTAGTGAGAAACTGAGTGTTAGAGTCACACACCAATGACCACTCCATTATCTGTAACGCTGCACAGCAACGCTGCAGAGCGACTGTGTAACATTTTTTAATAAATCAAATATACATATAGTCTACGTGTAAAAGAAGCTTGAGAGTGATGGGGAGGAGACAGTAGATCAAAGGCAACCATGAAGCAGAATGAATAGCAAAGCCTTTCAGAAGAGAAAACCACAGTGGCAACACTACCCCTAAAGAGCTGGCACTGCTGTTCCCTTCTTGGCACACCCAGGTACCCATGTCAGAGCCGTGAGGCACAGCATCCTTCTCACAGAAGTCACATCTCCCATCCTTCCTCAAAGATCCTATCTCTGACTTGGAAAGGCTTTTCTTGTGATTTAATGATGAAAGAATTTTGCTGAAAACACAGATTTAAAAGCTCCAACACTGTCAATTTTCCAAAGTGAAATGGTACATATCCCAGGAATGATTCATTTTCTTTATTTTGTAATTAATGGTCTGGATGGCTTGAGAAGCTTCTGGCTTCACTAAACAATGTGGAAATGGCAAGAACTTTTCCTTAAAACTTAGCTGTCAAATTATCCCATTAATAATGTATTGTTTTCAGATGATAGTGTTGAAACACCAAGGCACTCTGACAGAAAACCATTTGAAAATTTGTATTCAAAGCTTTTAAACACAGCGTGAAATACCAGTTCAAGAGCCCACAATTAAACACAAGGGCAGGGGCAGTGGGAAAAGGGGAGGACGGAGATGGAGGAGGAAGAAACAGTTTTGGAGCCTCCTTCCTGATCCTGGCATATTAATATTGTCAAAAGGGCTCCTAGCATTTGTAAAACATCAATTAGACTAGACACACTTTCTTCGTTTCTACAAGAACCAAAACTTCCTTATCTGTGTATATTTGGAATTCTACATGTTGGAATACAGGGAAAAAAAATCTACATTTCAAAAAAGTAGAAAAGATAATCCAAAACTGTGCTATCGAACATCAAATTGTCTAACTATGGAAGGAACTTTCCAAATTTCACCTCAAAGGCAAAAGCAAAGAAGTTCTCTGGTAAGCTGTTCTGTTTATTTGGGTTTTAATACTTTAATCTAAAATCTTTCTGTCCAATATGGTAACTACTGGCTACAAATGGCCACTGGACTAGTGTACAAATCCTCACATGATATGTGTGTAAAATGCATGCTGGATTCAAAAACTCAGGGTGGAGAAAAATAATGTAAAACAATTAATATCTTTTCATATTAAAAAAGATGATAATATTTTGGATATGCTAGACTAAATAAAAACATTATTATTAATTGCACCTGTTACTTTTTTACTCTTCATAACATGGCTACTAGAAAATTTAAGATTAAAGATGTCACTCATATCTATGATACTCATATTTCTATTATAATGCTATGTAAATGAATCAATTAAATTATTTAAACCCCTTCTAGGCCAAGAGTCTGACACTAAGAAATTGTACACATGAGTTAGTGAGTTTTAATAAGTTATTGTGGAGAAACTTAGCTCTCATTAATACTCATTCTCACTTTTCCATCGAGGTCCCTCACTACCTCATCATTCTGTTTCTGGAGGTTCTCTAATAGTCAGGAAGAATGAATGTCAATTTACCGATAAACTACAAATGGAAGTTCATCGGTTCATTCTCGACAGATCATATTATTTGCCATTTAGTCATATTTCTTTTGTTTCATACTACGTTTGAAGATACACTAATGTCTATTTTTGATGACCTATAATGAACAATGAACTGTCTTTCCTTTTTGTTTAAATATCTGTACAAAACGAGTGGTGGTATCAGAGAACTTTAGAAGCCTCATAACTCAGTGATCCCCAAACATACTGGTACCCATGTACCACCTGGGAAACATCTGACAAATAGTGATTTCTAGGCTCTCTAGATATCTGGAGATGCTGACTCAGTAGGGATTGATGATATCCAAGAAGCTGCCCAAATCACTCTGAAGTGTAGACACAGGGAACCTCAGGCATACTTGAACTTACTTCTGTAACTGGTATAGGATGAACTGTCCAAGTGGGAAGGCCCAGGGAATTCAGACTTGGAAACCAAGACACAGGGCTCCTAACTCTAGCACACTACCACTGCACAAAGGCCATCTTCAAATACACACATTACTCACCCTTCAACAGCACCAGCCATCAGTATATCTTCCTTGTCAGTTTTAACATCCAGCTCTGGTTCTCCACTGAGCAGAAGCTTCAAGTTATAAATAACCAGCAAAGTACCTGGTAGAAAAGTAGATGTTTGACTTGTCAGTATTTTAAATATGCTAAATGCCGTATGTTGTGCTATTACCTCATCTATGGAATTGAGTCTGTTACAGATCAAATTTCCTTTTGTACTCAGTAAATAATACGTTTGGATATGTTCCAAAATATGTATCTTCTAGCAGACTCCGCTATCTGCCAAAGAGTGTTGAGTTTTTATAATATGGTGTTTCTTATTACTCTTCATTGTAAGTCTTTCAAACTCTGGCACTCTTTTCATAATTTGCATCATGAAAATTTTTAGGAGCCTGAGCCAAGTTCGTATTACAGGCAAAGCTCTCATTGGTAGAACTAAAATCAATAAACACAAGAAGAAAGATGAAATTTAAAAACTTTTGAAAATTCAAAATATTACTTCTAGACTTCATGGCTGGTACTGGCCAACGTTCTCCACAAAAGGCCAGACTGTAAATGTTTTAGGCTTTGCAGGCCATATGGTGTCTATTATAGTTGCTCCCAACTCAGCTCTGCCTCTGTAACATAAAAGCAGCCATAGAGAACATGCAAATGAATGAGTGTAGCTGTGTTCAAGTAAAACTTTACTTATAAGAACAGGAATAGGGCTAAATTTGATCTGTGGTCACAGTTTGCTGACTGCTGCCCTAAGGGATGGTTAATAAAATAGTTCAAATTGTTTATAAAGTTGAGTATGATGTGAAGACAAACAGGAGTGTCTGAAAAATTTAAAAACAAAACTAATTATACTTTTTGTGGGAAAAAGAGTAGAGTGGCCAAGAAAATGGGCTTCGGAGCCCAAATGCCTGTGTCTAAATTATGGATAACCACTTACTAATATAGAGACCTCAGTTAAATTTTCTAATCTAAGTCTAATTTTTCTAATCTATACAACAGAATTTATGAAAGACCTGCCACATAGAATGGTTTGAGAATTGACTGCATTTTTAGAAAGCACTTGGAAAAATATTCAGGAAATAAGAAACTTCATTAATATTTGTATATTTTATAATTAGAAGTCAACTAGAAGATTACATTGTCTTTAAAATATATTGTATATATGTTAATAAAATGAATATTAATTTAATCGTCACTCTTTTTCCTCTATGACAAAGAAAAAGAAGTGACTTAAAACATCATTTTTAAACAAAATGCCCCATTAGAGAAGAAATTTGGGAGGTAATGCAAGCCGAGTCTGAAACAAACTCACTAAAATTCCACTTTAAGCATTACATAAGTCAAAGTCCCAAGAAGCAGAAGAAACACAGCTTTCTCTAAAGCAGAGTTCTTGTGTTTCTAGACATGACAATAGTGGCAGTTTGGACAAACACTGGGACTGGCAAATGTCAGTGGACACGGTGCATTCTACATATTGGGGCACAAGTTAGTGGATGCTGAAAGAACAGGGGAAGACCTGAAAATCTGGGAGGAAACACTGACAAAGCTTTCACTAACTCTCTGCTCTGCCTTAGAAATATAGATTTATTATTGTATAAGGTGATCTCTTATCAGCTGGTATCACACACTCTCAGAGGCTAAAATAAGCATCTCCTAACTCTGCTACTTAATGCAGGAAGTAGGGAGTCACTGTGGTCACTGCATGCATCATCCCCTTCTCACGTGGTTTCACCAAGCTCATGTAAGCACAAAGTTTTCTCCTGTGTCGGAGATTTACAGTAACTCAATTTAGACTCTCCTAAAACTCATATTGATAAAATAAATGAGATTATTAATACAAAAAATTATACAAAAACATATGTGTCTTTCAGTAATACAAATACTTCCATCAAAATTTCAGAGTTGTTATGCTCTTACCACATTTTCCATATATCACATCAAACTGCTTCATCAACTCTGCTGTGTTGTGAAATGGAGAGTATTTATAAATTACGGACAGTTCTGTGGAGAATTTTTGGGGATCATCTGTGACAGCTTCTCGGGTTCTTGTTAACCATGAAGGCATTGGAACTACAACCTATTTTTAAAAAGCAAATTTATTATGAAATACATAAAGACCATCATCTTTTTGTCTGATCCTAATCCACTCTACTTTTCATCTAAATTACAAAACACAAAGTTAAAAGTTTATTTTCCTCCCATATTGTACTCTAACTTTACAAAGAAGAGACAGACAACAAACATGGATACTCAGGGTTTTATTTCAAAGCACTCCACTGTGGAATGTGGGGACAGATGGAGCCTACATCAGCTCCCTCTAGAAAGATGGGTGGAATGGCAGAGAAAACAACACTATCAGCACTTTGGAAGTTGAAGAGTAGATGACAGCATACCAAGAAATACAACCTGAGGCCCTGTGCCAGCAAAGAAAGAGGCCAGCCTGATTTACAATTCAGATTGATGGCAGCAGAGCCAAAAGCAGCATCAAGCTCCCACCTGGCTACAGATCCTCCCCTTTCCAAAAGCCTGAGTGTTTATTCTCTGAGAGGAGGGGAACACTGTGTTTCTGGACCAGAAGACATACAGGCACTGTCATTAGGTGGACCTGACTCAGATTAGAGGGACTGATTGAAAGCGCATGTATTGGATGCTGAGAACCGCAGATGTCTTTTCTCATCTGCTTCCCAAAGGGGCTGGCAGCTACGTCTTCAGGCAGAAGACTGTAGGAAATCTGACCAGTCCAGGAGGAAAGGCCTAAAGAAAGTAGCATGAAGTATTCTCCAACAGAAAATCTCAATTAGATTGTGAGATCACTTAACTGCTGCAGCTCAGAGCTGCCAAATCCTACACTGTCAAGACTTTCAATCAACAGCTTATTGGACTGATACAAGTGTTTTGGACTAACAGTCAACTAAGAAAAACATCTGCTCTGATACATAGAGACCAAATAAACAAACAAAATAAAACAATCCAGTGGAAATAGAAACCATACAAGAAAGATGAAAATGTCAAGGAGAAAAGAAGTCATTGTTAAAAATCGTCAGAGCTGTTACGAGAAAATACTATAAGCATGAAGCAAGAACCAGATGTCTTTGAGAAAGGACCACTGAGAAAATAAAAAAGCTCCTTGGAAATTAAGAATATGAATACAGGAAAAAATTCTATGATAGAACTGGAGGACAAATTTTGAAAAATCTTCCAGAAAACAAACAAAGACAAAAGACAGAAAATAGGAGGAAAAAGTTAAGAAAATAAGAACACTTTCCAGAGGTCCGAGAACTAAAAATCAGAAGTTGTGAGAGGAGGAAAAAGAAGACTATGGAAGAATCATCAATGTTACAGGAAATTAGACGAGAGTTACGTGAATTTCCAGATTTAAAAGTTCTCTTTGTTTGTTTTTTGGGGGGTGCTGCAAATAGGGAAGGGTGTGGGAATGTAGGGAGGGGAGGGGAAGAGGGGGGAAAACCAAGATGTATCATGTACAGGTACAAAATAACCATGTTGATTATGATCATTACGTATACAATGTACCGATACATATTCTTGGTAAAAATTTAAAAAAAATGAAAAAAAAAGTTCTCACATGTGCCCAGTGCAGTGCCTGTAAATACGACCCATAGATAAAATACTGAAACCAGAACACTAGGGAGAAAGAAGACTCTTTTGACCTTCAAGAGTACAGACAGGGAAATAAAAGAATGGGTCACACACAAAACAAGGTAATAGAACTCAATGATTTTAGATTTCTCAATAACAACACTACAAACTAGATAATGGAGTGATACCTTCAAAATCTCAATGGAAAATGAATTCCAGTCTAGAAATAATACCAAGCCAAATTGTCACTAAGTGTTGAGATAAAATAATAACACTGGAGAGTATGTGGGGGGGTCTCAAAATATTTTGCCTCCCATATTCTTTTCAGGAAGCAACTACAGAGTCTGTCACACCTGGGGGAGGGCACATGCGGCACAAGAGCTCTGGGAGCTGAGATCTGACAGATGACAAGAGCAAGGGCAGGTGCCAGGCGAACCCCAGAATGCCAGCCACAGAAACAGGAGCGTGAGCTGCAGCTTGGGGGCCAGCTCCAGAGTTGCCAGGACGATGAGGCTGACAGGAAGGAGGGCAGCTGGAAACTGAGGCAAGTTAGTAATGGGAACAGAGAAATCCAAGCAAACAGGCAGCGATAGTGGTAAAGATACAAAAAACTAGGCAGTCCATTATTAATTCTAGAAGAAATAAAAAGCTACACTTGAAAAAAAGAACAGTGGTTTAAGACATGGCATAATGTGAACAGTGTGAAACTACTGAACACTGAGCTAACAAAATTATGAGAGTGCTATCTTAGGGCTGAGGCGGGTGGAAGGCTGTGCATGTGTGACAGAAGTGGGGAACGAAGGCAAATAAACATTCTGGCCACTTGTGACTCTCTAATCTCCTGCCCGGATCATTGCTTCTGACAATTTAGTAAGAATAACCCCACACCCTCTCTCAACAGCATTCTTTTCAAACGCCAATGTTTTGTTATTTATCTGACTTATATGTTTCTGCCTTGGTTTATGACAAGGCTGAAAATTTTTTGATGGCCCCATGGTCTTCAGCAGGCTGTCTGCCTTCCACAGTGGTTATGCAGTTCCTCAACTTGCTGTGTTACGCAGGCGTGGCAAATTAATATGATGTCTCTGGGTAGGCAGATGGAGTTGATATTATTACTAGAGTTACAGTATTACACCTATTTTTGATTTAATTTCTTTATATTTTTTATTCTGTCTCTGACTCTAATATTCTACTTATTTTAAAATACATTCATATTAAATATATGAAATAAAATACGTTTATTTATAATACACTTATGATTTATGGCACAAGTGGTGGAAAGATTTTGGACTTCTTCCAGAACCCTCACTGGGCCAAAAGGAGCCTCTTAGTCTGGTCAATCTGGGTACAGGCAGAATAAAAATAATGAACTCAAGAAAGGCCTTCAGGGCTGGGGAAGTGGAGCCCTGTGATGCAGCACTTGCCTCACATGCATGAAGCCCTTGGTTCCATCCCCAGCACTGCAACACAGACAGAGACACAGACAGACAGACAGATGCATGCCTCTAATGAAGCCCAGAATAAACACTTTCTTTCCATTTCTCAAACATACTCTTAAATTTCTAAATCCTAAACAAGAAAGAAGTCACAAGAGACATCAACTCCTGAGGATAAAGGAAACAACACTGTTGCTGTGGGAATGGAAGGATGCCCTCAAATCTTACCTCACTCAGACCTTCTCCTTCGCAGAACGTCTGAGAAAAAAGCACGCAGGTCATTGTTTCTTCCTTCTTCGTAAAAAGAATAAAGTCTTTTCCAATTCTCATGGACCCGCTATATCAAAAACGAAGAACGTAGTGATTTACAGCTCAGATGTTAAAAATGAAGAAACAAGTGGGCATGGCTCTGTGTACTGTGAGGGACTGTTCTCAACAACCGGGCTTATGGACCCATCACCAAGAAGTCACAGTCATTATCTTATTCTCAAAGTAGCACTGGTGAAGTGGAGTGGACCAGCCTCCAGCTCCTGTTTGAGATGTGGATGCCAGGATAAGGTTCCCGCCACGACTCAAAAGAGCAATCACTGAAGCCTTGTAGAGACATGCAGGTGAGCTTCTGGCCTCCTCTCTCATTGGACAAACTAGAAAAAGCTGGAGATGCAGCACTTAGGCTATGACGGGCTTTCAAAAACAACAGAACAGGGGCTGGGGATTTAGCTCAGTGGTTAGAGTGCTTGCCTTGCAAGCACAAGGCCCTGAGCTCGATTCTCAGCAAAAAAAAAAAAAAAAAAAAACCAGAACAAAGAGACACGGTGAAGCCTGAAAATCCCGAAGTACCACTTCAGGAATGCCCGCAAGATTTGCCTTATTGTATGAGAGAATTAAGCTTTTAAATGTTGCGTTAATAATAACCATGATAAATGGGATCATTGTGTATACAATGTACCAATACATGTTCTTAGTAAAAAATAATAAAAAATAAAGAAAAAATAAATGTTGTATAAATCAAGTCAGTTAGGCAACCAATGCCTCTAATGCTGAAACAAGGCAGAACCTATCCTCACTTTACACCGTTTTTAAACTTTATGCATTCACATCATTCACGTAATGCCACCTTTGGGTACTCTTTCCAGTATCAGTAGTGCACGCGTTAATGGGGAAATGCTCACCTTTTAAGACCGTTGCCGTATCTCCCGATGAACGGCAAGGTAGATAATTGTTTCTTGGGTGTTCCGAAGTGAATGATGTCTGAAGCATCCTCTGTAACGTACAATGACACTGAAGGTGGTTAGGAAGAGTCTTTGGTAGTGTGACGCATCTCAGGACATTAGAACAAACTCATACCTCCCGGGCCAGCCCAGAGACAAGGATTCCTATCAGGATCCAGCCTCTGGCAAGGATCTTAATGATATAACACTGATAGAAATCAGGCAGACCTGATCATGAGACTCTGGATGGAGTTTAAAACTCTGAGTCTTAATTTCCTCATCTAAAAGGGAACTGCTAATAGATCACAAAGTTGTTGATGAAGATAAATGAAGTAAATTAAATGAGATGATATATTTGAGAGGCCCTTAACAAAACACTGGGCATTTGATAAGTAGTAACAGATTATAAATGTTATAATGATTTGTACCACTAGTGAATTTACCATGAATTTGATCCTATCCAGGGCCATATGAGACTAAGAAGGACAGAATGGCTTCTGCTCTGGTATTACCAGGGGAAAATGACTAATTATTTCAGACTTTTCAGAATCATTCTCCTGATCTTTCTAGGGTGTTTCAGAATTCTAGAC